>VUQJ01045830.1:18826-36635 GCA_015108635.1 Andinoacara biseriatus
AGCCGTACCATACAAAAAAAAAAAAAAAAATACTCCTTCAGTATTCAAAAGGTATATGTTCAGTTCTCAAAACCATTATTTGTCTCTAAACCAACATTTAAATATATATATTATGTATATATTATCCGTGCATTACAGGTCATGGACATTAATTTATCCCCCCCCCCTTCCCCCCCCCCACACACACAAAAACGTTTTTAGCTCTCCATAAATATTTCATCACTGCGTACCAATGCTGGCATCACTGTACCATGAAAATTGAATCCATTTTACTGAAAAACTGAAGGTATTAAAGACGTCACTCCAGGACTGTCTCCTCCTGGTCTCACACCAGGGATCTTTCACATAATAGGCAAATGTGTAAACCACTACACTATGGAGCCACTTTACACATGCAGTTAAATAATTAAAAAACAAAAGCAAATAAAATACTAAACTGTGATCAGAGGATAGTTAACAGTTTCAAAAAGACACCGTCTGGCAAATGCATTCCTTCCTTCCCCAGCTGGTTTGTTATTTGTTTATGATAGAATTTTTCTGATTTCCCATCACACCCTCTTGTACCTAAACAAGACCTTGACCTTGGTATTGTAGAAATAAAAATTATTTTACATCAAAGCTTTGCAGCAGACAAGCAATGATGTCTTTGGGTCAGCAAATATTTCCTTGTGTCATTCTAGCATGTTTGGAAAATCTATTAAAAAAAAAGCATTTTAAGTTCAAATTTTGTGCTGCACACATTGTGTTTCATATAAATAACAGCAAAAGAAAGGAAAACAACATTTATTAATTAGACAGGGTAAACAGATTGTGTCCAAACACAGACTTGAGAGAAGAAATGAGAGGTGATATTCTGCAGAGTTCGGTCTCGCGCAGACAAAATGTGTGACAGTCATGAAGGGAAAAAAAAAAAATCCTTATTAACATAACGTGGCTTCTCTCCAGGGCATGAAGGTTAAATAAAACATATGAGCTGACAGCTATTACCATGGAGACTGCCCAGAGGGAAGAGCACTGAGGGAAACAAGATCTGCTCTTCGCATGAATCTCTCCGTTTCCCTCTTTCTTCTCTTCAGAGTGCTGATGGGTATTTGGATATGGAGATTTTTTTTTCCCTCGATCCTGTCAGCCTTTCAGCAGTGAGACCTGCACAACGGGCCCCTGAGCAGCGCTGAACATGCCTGAGGCTGAAGCCCCTTCAACCTAGCAGATTCATTTAGAAGCAGAGCACCTACTTCAGATCAATGATTAAGTGCCTATTAAGGCTAAATATTGATAATCTCAGGGCATAGTGTGGGTTGCATGCTGCTTACTCAGAGCTCAATGAAGGTAATGGTTTATACAACTCCACGTCAGTGAAGGAATTCATTCAGTTTCACACTCTGAATAGAGCAGATTCTTTGAATTTATTTTTCCATGCTGCCACCTACTACAACCTACAACTATTATCTGAAGGCAGTTATATGAATAATTTGAATAATAGCTTTGAAATGGGCATTTCCGAGCTTAAAAGAAGAGATTACATTACCAAGGATAAAATTCTCTTTCCTGGTGATTCTAAATACAGAAATTAAACCTGCCAGTGTTTACTTTAGCAATGGAAGCAACAGCTAGGGCATCTATGGGAGGGTCAAATGGGAACAGAGGCATCAAGCAGATTAACAAACAAGTGTGTGGTAAATGCAAAGTAAATAAAATGGGGAGTTCTGCTTTTGTCTAACCATGCAATTCAAATATCTGACATTACAACAAAATGGTGCAAAAAAAGCACCCTTATCATTTATGCTGTGCAAAATTATTCCAAGAAATGTTACTTGGGCTACCTGCTGGGGTACAGTCTCACATTTTCTCCGTCTCAGAATACAAGCAGATTAGTTTGTTTTTAATAGTGTTTAGTTTCAGTTTTGATTTTATGAGTTTCAGTTTTAGTTTTTGGTATTGTGATATGGGTGGTATTTGGTGGTATTGGGATAATAATTACAGAACAATACAATGACTATGCTACAGTAATTCCAGAGCTTTTAAGGTGCTTTGAGTTTTTGGGTTCTTGTTTATTATTAAAGAGTTTTCCATTCATTTTCACTGTTGTTCCTGTGCTTGAAGTTTTGATTATAGTACACTGCCTGTTCTTGCATTACAGACCTAGCTTTGTATTTGTGTGTAATTTCCTCTGTGTTTTCCCCTTGTTTTTCAGTGTTCACCTTATTCCTGCTCTAATAAACATGATCTTGGTGTTTTTGGTTTCTGTCTTGTGCTTAGTATTCCAGTCTCCCTGTGTCCCATCTGTATCATGTTTTAGTGAGAGTTTTTGCATCTGTGTTTAGTTAGGTTCTGGTTAGTTCTTGTTTTACTTTGGTAGTTAGGTGTCTCTTGTGTTTTGTTTTGAGTTTCACTTCCTCCCCCGTCTTGTTGTCTTGACGATCTACACCTGTGTTTTGTGCGCTCTGCTGTTTCCGTTTCCCTGATGTGTATAAATAGTCCTGTCCTTCCCCTCAGTCTTTGTCATGGGAAATTTGGATTCCTGCTTATCTTTTGAACTTTGTAGTGTACTTGTGAAATTCTGTTTATTGCCTTTTGGACTTTGCATTGTAACTGGATCGCAACCTAACAAAGGTTTGCATTTTGTTTAAGTCCAGCATCTGGGTCCTTTGTGTGGGTCCACGTTGTTTTACTTTAGGCTAATGATTTATGTTTTAGGGTAATATTTTCTAATGAAAAACCTAAATCAGTTATATAATAAAAGAACAGTACAATGGGGCAGTGTATATGGCTTCACTTTGTTGTGCCAAATATTGATATTTTCACCCTTAAAACCTTGAAATTAAATATTAATCATGATACACAGACTTACGTGACGCCACAAAGCAGTAAGTACAAAAAAAACTAAAAAAAAGAAAAAGAAAAGAAAAATACTAAAAACCTAACTTCAAAATAAATAAATCTTCTACTAAAAGTAGAAGTAAAATTTAGCAGTAAAATAATCCAAATGCCATGAATAATTTTTTATGATCTGAAAATATCAAAAGTAAAAATACTCATTATACAAAATGGAGTCCGGCTGCAGAAGCATTATTTAGCTTCTAGGCGACTTTTTATACTATTAGGCAGTTTAATTTGTATTGTAGTCCCTACTGACTGAATGCGTCAAATACAGTAAAGTAATAAATATAATTTTTGACTCCAAAAGTCTCAAGCAGAGTCTATGACTAGTTTACCACCTTCAGTGCACTCACAATGTTTTTCTTCTTCCCAACAGCAGCAACAGCAAATCAGACAACACAGTTACACCACCCGTGGCATAACAATCTCCTATAACAGCTACTGCATATTATACAATGGCTTACTTGTTGATATGTAAACTGACAAAAGCATTCCTTTGGCTGTGTCTCTGTTCATGTCAACCAGCTCTAAGGCTGGAGGATACAACCCAACCTCACCACAGAGGCAGAGTTTTCCATCATTAACACTTACTCAGTGAATTGGTCTCACAAAATATCTCAGTATGCCGCCTCAAGCTTGCAAATGCAATATCACATAGCGGGAATGAAGCAGCTAGTAACAGCGAGCACACGGGCATCTTGGCACCCTACAGAACCATTTTCCATTTGCTGCCAAATTAAAGAACAGCATGCTTTATTGCTGTTTGAGGCAGTCGCACCATGAAAACCGCAGGAAGTTCACAAGAAAAGCAGCTGGTGAGAAACGAGCAGCCAAAACCTCCTGTTTTGTACATCTGTCTCTTCCTGAGAAGAGTAGCTAGACACACACCAATAATATCACAGCTGCACAGAGACATAAATTTAGGATTTCAACGCTGCGCAGTTAACGCAAGATAAATGAAACCGCTACAATACATTTAAACAATGTTCAAATTCCATGAAAATCATTCTGCTTGCAGCACCCTGGGAGAAAGGTCTAAGACAAGGGCAAAGGGTGCATTTCCACTACCGAGTTGATAAATTTTTATTGCAGAAAATGTTGGTGTGGATTTTTTTTTTTGAAAGGCACTTTAGCCTCCTGAGACCTGAGCTCCTGTTTGCAATGCATTTTTAATTTCTCCTAGATATTTGTGATTAGATGGACCTGATCTGTATGTACACTAAGCTTCCAAAATGTAATGTCCCCATATGAGGACTTAGGTTCTTAGGAGGTTAGAAAATGTGTAACTAAATGTAAGTGCTTCATTTCAAAACTTGTGATATATACTTATTTTACATATGTATACATCCATCCATTTTCTTCCGCTTATCCAGGGCTGGGTCGCCTAAGGATAGAAGCCCAGACCTCCCTCTCCCCAGCGAGGTCATCCGGAGGGACCCCAAGGCGTTCCCAGCAGCTGAGAGATATGATCTCTCCGGCCTCCTTCCGGTAGTGCATGGCCGGAACACCTCACCCAAGAGGCGCCCAGGAGGCATCCTAGTCAGATGCCCGAACCACCTCAACTGGCTCCTTTCGGTGTGGTTTACATATGCAAATACTGAAAAATATTTAACTACCAGAAACCATCATGGGATCAGACAACACCAGTGACAATGAGCTCTTGGACCACAATTTCTACAAACTTACAAAAGTATATATCAAAGAAACATGTGGGGAGTTACAGATTTGAAATATAAAAATATAACTATATAAAAAGATTAAAAAAGATATAAGAATAAATTATAAAAATATAAATGTTGGCCAGTGGTTTCCCTACATTTGATGCCTACTATTGTTCATAGGTCAAACCACAGTCTCTCCAATCCTGACCTGCATGTTAACATCAACTACATAATAAATGTTTCATGTCTATATCTTATGTGGTTGCCTCCCTATTGAACTGACAAATTATGTCCACAGCAGAGCTTGCCTTATCATTTATTGGCATTTGGAACTTTTGTAATAATCAATAAACAGTGGAAAATTTTGCCCATTGACAAAATCACCATACAGAGAAGCAACAGAAGATTCCTATTTTCTTTTACACTGTGCATCACTGCTCTATGACCCTTACTGCTCAGTCAACAAATGAACAAGACAGCGAGAGGGCGATGTTTCCTGTACCATCAGAGCCAGAGTTTGTTGTGAAGGAGTAGGAAAAAATGGCTAAAGGGGTATGAAAAGTAGCTAAATTTAGAGACAAAGCCTCTAAGGTAGCAACTGTGAGGTGAACTGAGGGGTGATGATCACTGTTGTGAGCGAGAAGGATGTTAGGTGGAAAAGCTTTTATGGTTTATATTTAAAAAAATTAAATATCCAACAGAATAGGCAGATATTGCAGCATGCGTGCACACACAGGGATACACTGAATACACATCTACAGTATCAGAACGGCCTTGCGTTAGCTCCTGCAAATACAGTAGGTGTCTCCAGGACAGAGTAACAGATTCACAAGGTGAACACAATACCACAAAACCCTTACTCACGTGTCAAGAGTCACAAAATCCAAACTGATCATAGCAGCACCACAAAGATCCTAGTTTAACATTTTAATTTAAAAAAGTCTTTGGTGTGTAGGACACACACTGAATGTGTTTGCATGCTGCAGGCTTTGTGTCAGAAAAGTTTCTGGGGGGTCAGCTTTGGCTCAGTGAGCCGCTGGAGACTGGTGGAAAACCTGTTCTGTCTGTGTGAGCATGGCTAAACGTGCAGGTTGGTGGTATGGTTTTACACTGTGGGTGGATCACTGTGTCATGTATACTAGTTGCCTTACCGGTTTAGAGCAAAAGCGTAGTGAAACTTCACATGTGGATGAGCCATGGGGTCAAAGGTCGGAAGCTTCTCCAACGTCTCTACCAGCTTCACAATGGATTCATAATCCTAAAAGGTAAGAAAAGATTGAGCTATTGAGCTGCTGCTCCCGTCACTGGCATCTCTGACGTCAGTCACATTGTTGTGATGTCACAGCTTTGTGACTTAGGGGTAAACAAAGATCCGAGGAAGAAGATCGTCTTCAGTGCTATTTGGCAGAAAGGCTCTTTGGAAGTAAGACGAGATAATATTATATTAAGGGTACCAAAGTCAGTGGAAGGAGCAGCTTAATTACGATCTGGTAGGAACATGGGGATCTCAGTTATTGCTAAGCACTGCTCGACTATACCTGTGTTCCAGTGCCCTCCAAACACACACTCTGACTCATCAGTGTATTTAGCTGCTGTGTTGAGGCTCAGGGGAGAGTTTGTGATGTCCTTTTATTTATTATTTCTGAGACTCAACTGTCTGTGTATCACAAGAAGCACTTCAATAATTGAGTGTCCTCTTCATCACATTTTTGTTTCTTGTAGTCACCACAGCCAAAGCATTTTGAATAATTCAACACATCCTCGATGCTTGTTGTTTTAATGAATGATTCATCAGACCGTGCACTGCCTATGGTGAGCGGGACGATCTGGACAGTGGAAGCCATCGCATCGTGGAGACTAAGGAGTGGAAAGAGCAGCACGTTTAAGACGAGCAGACCAAAAGCTTTGCCTAGAGCTCTCTAAAGGCAGTCTGCAATGACCCCTGTTTGAGACAACAACACTCGCAAAGGGATGAGGCAGATATGCTGAAGCTGAGGCAGTAAGTTCGCTAAAATGTTTACAGTAGGGTTGTACAGTAGCTTCTTTTCCAAGGTCAGGGATATCGGCATGCAAATTTGGTGCATCTGAATTGACAGCTCATTTAACTTGATTGATGCTGAATGTATGAAAGTTTAACTTGAAATTTTTTGGCATGTTCTGTTCTCAAGGTAAAAGTGGGGCTATAAGTTGGTTAATAGTTGTATATCATGCAAAGTGAAATCAGCTCAAAGACTGTGTAATGAGTCTTTGTTACTATTTTTGGTCCTTTTTTAAACACACAATTTCAATTACAGTGAGATTGAAAATTCTGGTAACTGATCACTAGAAAATATAATAGTAGCTACTAAATGAAGGAATTAAAACAGTATCTCTGTGAGGCCATGAGGTCATACCCGGGTGATGGCTGAGCTGTGCATTTCTCAACATGCAATTCACTAATCTCACATAGGGTGTGCCATTTAAGCCGTTTAGTCCGCCCACAGTTACTGTTTCAACAAGCAGCTCTGCGACCCACCTCCACCACAGCCTTTCATTTCATGCCATTACCTGCGTAATCAGCGTCAGGAATGTTGTCATTGACGCCTTCTCTGCTCTGCTGTGTGCTGGGAGTCTTGCTGCTGCTCTCCCCGCCTTATGCATTTCAAGTATGCACAACGAATGGCAGGGAAGTCCCAAAACAGAGCCATGCCAGCAAATATTACGGCATATCAAAAAAAACAATCTTCTTGTGACTATTACTGGTCCTGGCTAAACTGAACATTTTGTACTTTTGGACGCTTGGTCCAAACAAAACATGACATTCAGTTGTCTGGGAACATGTCCAGGAAATTGTGATGGGTATTTTTCGGTATTTTTGAGATTCTTAGAATAATAAATAATTGAATTGAGGAAAGTTTATTTTTACGACGACTTATCAAAATGGATCTGTAATGATTGTGATTTTTTTTGGGTTTTTTGTGATGATGTTACAGGGATGGATGCTCACGACTGAAGTTTAAAACTCATAAAATCTTGGGCACACTGCTCTGGTTTGTTCTGTGTGTTTATGAGGGGCAGCCAATCAGAAGAAAAATGGAAAAATGGAGAGGCGGTAAAACAACTTGTTTCAGGCATGGAACAAAAGAGGGGAGTGCACCAGAAATAAAGACAGATGAGCCACAGCCTCTCCGTTTGAAGTACCCAAAGGCAGTACATGTAATTTGACAAATGACAGTAATATGTTGACGTGCAGGGAGTCTGCACTCGGCAGCTGTACCTGGATGTCCCTGTACGTAAGCAGCAAATTGATGACGACGTCCACTGAAAGGCACTCCACGTTGTCCAGCCGCTGCTGGATTCGGTTCAGCTCTGCAGCGAGCTCCATGCCAGTGTAGAGCTCCCGGGCTTTACGGATCTCATTCAGAATCGTCTCACGGAAATACTGGCTGGAGGACACAAAGCAAACATGTACAGTATTTATACATGAAAGAGGACACTGGATGGCAAGCTTATGATAATGCAATATATGGATAATGTTAGGATCGGGCTTCTTTTGACAACAAACTTTCTTTGACAGCCGGTTTAGTCAAAGTTAGTGTACAACAATACAAAAATTTAAGTAACACCTGACTTGAAAAAACGTTTTAAGTAAAGTTCTAACAGAATGGGAGTTACTTCATTCCCTGCATCCTCACACTGTTTTCCCATTGAGACACAAGCTATTTTCATCTCATCTTAAGTGAGCTTTTAAAGGAAAGACAAATGATGATTCAGTTTTGCTTGGAAGTAAATTGGTTTGGTTTTTCAATGACAGACGCAGGGACTGATGAACCCGATAACCCTGGATATCAGTTTGACGGATTAAAAAGCACAACAGACAAGTGAATTAACTGAAAGCGGCGCTATTTCCAAAAACCCTCTTCATCAGCTCCGACACGCTCTTGGATGTTCTTGAAAAGACATAAAGGGATGAATAGAAGTAATATCAAAATGTGAGCGGTTCGCCTACTTAGCAAAAGCCCGTCTGTGGGTTCTTTCACATTTTCACACTTAAAACTGTCAAAAACTGTAAGATGGCACTGCCTTTTGTGTGTGTGTGTGTGTGCATGTGTGTGTGTGTGTGTGTGTGGGGGGGGGAATGCAGAATCTTGTCACTCCCCAGCCTCTTGTATGCTGAACTTGTATTCTAGCTAAGAGTGATAAAGTTGAGGCCTAATCTGCTGCCGAGTCCCCAAACAAAGTCTGGGTTGAACCTTCTTTGCAGGCAGCGATTAAAGCCTAAATAATCAGCCAGTACAAGCTGTGCTATTGCATAGAAAACACGTTTCATGTTACTAGGCCAACTAATATTTTCTTGTTCAGGTGGCTTTTCATTAAATATGATCTAATGCAGATTATCAGTTTGCTGCATCTTTGCAGGACGGAGTAATGCTGAAGGCCTAAATGCCAATATCTGTTTCATATGTGCAAACACTGAATTACAACATTAACACTGTAGCATCTTTATACCTTCCTTTCTGCTAGTCTCCAGGAGATACAGCCTTCATCAGTGTGCATGATTTTCTTTTCTGTCTGTAAAAACCTGAGTCACTATTCCTGGAGATGAGCTAGAAATGACTGGCTGCTGTATCGCCGGTTGGCAAGAAGGCCTGAAATATTACCCCAGCAACTGAGCCAAACAAATGGTTTTTTTTTTCCTCCTTTTTTTCAAAATGTAAATTAACATGCAAGTAAAAGCTAAAAGGATGCATGCACAAAAATCATTAGAACAAGTAAAAATAGGAAGAGTGGGATAATGCAAGAACTGGTGTGCTGAAAAACATGAAGCAGTGCTGCTCAAATGTAAACATAATGTTAAAATACCACATTATAATAGCTCCTTCCTCATCTGTGCTGAGCATAATATATCAGTGAACTCTCACCTTAGTTTGCATATAATACACTATAATTTGTCCCACGAAACAATCATTTGCGTACTGTTTCCTCATATAAAGACATAAGGAAACATTCTGGGCATTTCCCATGCAGAATCTGCCTGTGCTAAGACATAGCAATCTCACAGCTGTTTCAGAGGAACTTCTTGCCTGAACCTTTAAACAGATTTTTTCTTCTTTTGCTTCCTTGTTCTCAAACAGATTGACTGCTTCATTAGTAACACCTGACAACCTAAATATAAAGCTGTTAGTATGTTCACTAACCCTATTCAGCTGCTCCTGAGTGCATCGCTGAGCATCCACCACAGCTGGTGCAACTTTTCTAGAACAAGACTTTGCTGAGTGACCTTGTCTGACGCTATTCTTAATGGCTCAGAAGTAATGAAAACTACTACTACACCACTGCTGCACCACAGTTGTGCACAAAAAAAACCCCAACAATATTTCAGAGTGACAGGCAGTTGATTTTGCCAACTCAGGTGCAAACAAGCCCCCAACAGCTGGCTTATTTGCACCTCCAACAAAGTGGAGGTCCCTAATGGGTGTGCAAAAGAACCACAGCAGCAGTGAAGTAGCTGCATTTTTAGGTCATATTTAGTGTCTAAAATAGGCCTTTATAGTTTTAGTTATCATAACATTTATGTCTTTGTAATGCAGGAGAATCTTTTAGCTTCAATCATTAGTCCTTTGTAGAGCAGTAGTGGCTTCATCCTGCTTGTATTGCTGAAAATGCTGAAGAGCCACAACAGGAGGTGTAATTTTGCTCAGTACAATTTACATTTCAATTATAGCTTTTGGATAGAATGTAAATAAGTAA
This sequence comes from Andinoacara biseriatus, assembly GCA_015108635.1. Taxonomy (NCBI): domain Eukaryota; kingdom Metazoa; phylum Chordata; class Actinopteri; order Cichliformes; family Cichlidae; genus Andinoacara; species Andinoacara biseriatus. The sequence continues at coordinate 29,098 of VUQJ01045830.1, forward strand.
AATATACTTACTGGGAGTTGGCTTGTGACACCTTAAGAAGCTGGCTGAAGCGATCCAACAGGGGCATGCAGATGGGCCCCAGCAGCATCTCTAAGCTGGGCTGCATCAGCTCAGTCAGGCCCTTCATCAGGCTGCCCTCACAGCAGTACACCTTGTTCTGGGGTGTCACCATGTACGGGATGAAGGTGTAGTTAGCTGAGCACGTCTGTAAAGAGAAGAGACAACGTTCCGGATATTAGATTGGAGATTTAAGAATCTCAAAAAACCTGATCATATATTCTGTAGCCTTTAAAATGATATCTATAATTTACTTTTCACCTCTTAAAAAGAGCGACGCAGTCATTGAAGGCAAAGTTTCTGCAAACAGTATCTTGACAAGCTACCTTTAGTAGCTATATGAAACTGTCCTTGCTTTTTTCTTTTTTTTTACATCTGTGTTTTGACTGTTTTGTGACATTTACAGATTATAATGTTATTAAATTTAAACCAAATTTTAAATAGCTACATGATCAGAGCTTCATGTTTATTGTGCCACTTTTGTGACATCAAAAAAAATCTTAGCTTTACAAAAAAGTGTACAAAAGAGACAATCTCCTAGGACATGGGGTTTTATAGTTCAGAATACACATCTCTATTAAACAATTAACTTATCTATATTGTTCAATAAACTCCATTTGCAACTGATTTTAATGACCTGTGCAATAAAACATTACAGTGTATAGGGAGGAAGCAGATTGCCAGGAGGAAGTCTGAGCAGTTTCCCCTATTTGAAATGGTTTTGGGAAATTACATGAACGTTCATTGCTGATCTGCCTGTGCAGACAATAGCATTTATGTGGTGCTCTCTTTGGTGAACTAGTCTAAATATGCAGCAGCAGAGAGGTGAGATGTGCAACAGCTTCAATAGGAGGTGCTTTCTTAATACCACAAAGACTTACAGCACTGCAGTTTCAAATGTCACTTGCTCATGCGGCCTAGTGCACAAGAAAAAATCGGATCTCGTAAGAAAGTATCGCTGCTCACCTGGTGCAAAGCTCTGCCCTGTTCTTTGCTTCAGCTGTGCCTTTATGGAGTAATTGTGTTTCGAGTCTGTTTCGGGTTTGGCCACACTAGTAGCATTAAAAGAATGTTCTTTTTTCACTTAGCTTTAATGCTCAACATCTGTTTTTCTGTATCTGTATTTGTTTTACCCTAACATTATTTTCACCACATTCTTGATGCTTCTGTTGCGGTGGCCCACCACTGCTGAATAAACAAAGAGGAAACACATGCGTGTGGCGTCTACAGACAGCGGCGAGAGAGAAAAAGCGCGAGAAAGAGGCAGGAAATCCACAATTGATATCCTCAAAAACCAGCAGAAGTCCTGTCAAGAAGAGCTATTCTCAGAGCGTGAGATCTGTGGTGAAACAACATGAGCATCTGAAGGCGGTTGGGCTGCAACCCAGCTGCATCCTGATGACTTTAATATTCTATCATGCTTTTGGTTTTTCAGCAACCTCTGCGAAAACACACTGCTGCTGCTTTCACTGCCAAAAAAAAAAGAGAGGAAGTGAAAGGAACGTGTGGCATCGAAGCAATGAAAGCCACCCAAAGATAACTACTTCCTCCTGTGCAACTGTGGTTCATGACATCATCAGTACCTGCAGCGGCAGTGCATGCCTTTCAAAAATAAACTATGACCCCTATTTCTTTAAGGTGTAACCAAACAGGTTGCAAAATCGTGATGCTATATTTAGCTCATTTATGAGATTCATGCCGTCATGGGGATCACATAATAGATTTGTTTTCACACACCGATGCATATTTCAAAGCGGCAGCTGCTGCAGGTTATTTGAAGCTAACCTCCAGTAGTCCTTTACAGGTAGCAGGTTTCCAAGCTGATACACATGTGACAACTCTGGGTGATGAATCCTGCAAATGAGCCAGGTATTCATTGAGTGAGTCATCTGGTTAGTCAGTGTTGCCAAGAATCCATCTGTTCATCTTCAATTACAGCGTGATTGTACTCAAGCAGCCTACTCACTCACCTTCATAGACCCCGTTTACACTTAGTTTTAAAATGAGGTGTGGGCAAGTGGACAGCACTAAACGCAAGTGTTAATGACCACCAACATGCATTATTCCTGAGATGTTCTGGGACTGATTTGGCTCCGTATCTTCTGTTATGTAAATGCTACTAAGTCCTGAATTATCCCCAAACAGGACACTAGAAAACAAATGTGTCATCAAAACACAATATGGAGCTTTTAACCTTCACTGTCAGTGAAAACCAATAACTGAATGTGAACAAAGGGGAACAACTTGGAGACACAAAATATTCACAGGTGTAAACAAACCATCCCCCCAGGCACCAGTCTCCATGGATGTTGTCTATTGGGCTAAATTTAGTCATCTAGTGAGTCTAGTCAAATTTGGTTGAAATTTGAATCAAATGCAGCCTAACTTCAACCAATGATTTAAACACTGAATAATGTTCTCTCCAATGTATTTAACCCACTGACAAACTAGTAATGACCTGATCTCTCTTACCCAAAGGCTAAAGCTCTTCTAATTTGTACCTGTAGGAATTAATGCAGATATAAATCAGCGGGAAAAATAAATGAAAACATACTGGGACAGAGGGACATTTGTGTATGTAATTACAGTAATTGGACATACACAAAGAGGTTAATTTCAATTATAATGGTAGTGAGTTAAATGCACTTTGTTAAAGACAAGTACGAACATATGCTTTTCACTGATGAGAATAACCAGGCATATCTGCACCTGCAGTGCGTATTTTAAAGCAGTAACAAAAAATAAATGCATTTGCATCACCACAGAGGGAAGTTGAGAACAACCAACTGCTTCATAAACTATAACACACACAATCAGCACCTTAAACTAAAACTCTTCTCGGGAAGTTTATATTGGTTCTGCTCACTCTTGTTGACTAATTTTACAACTTTATTGTTCCAATTCACTCTCATCGTTCTGTTTTTGGGATTGATGGGCAGCTGTTTCCAGTCAGAGAGCTTTTAACACTGTATAACTTCCTGCTGACAGAAACTAGAGGATAAACAAAGGGACGAATACAGAAGGTAAAAAGCTTGATATTCCCCCTGAGACTAAACACATGGCTAAAAGACATCAGGTAGCTTCCAGCCATCCATCTATCCATTCATCCATCCATCCATCTATCCATCCATCCATCCTCTTCCACTTATCCCTTTCAGGATCGCGGTGGGGCTGGAGCCTATCCCAGGTGTCATAGGGTGAGAGGCAGGGTACACCCTGTACAGGTCGCCAGCCTGTTGCAGGGCCAACACAGAGAGACAGACAACCATTCACACTTACATTGACACATAGTATGACCAATTTAGAATCATCACTTAACCCTAACCCCTCAAACTCTCAGAAAATGATAATGTTTCTCCATAATGAGGTCACTGAGCAGCGTGGTGGTGCATTGGTTAGCATGAAGCAAGAAGCTTCCTGGTTTGAACTTCAGTCTTCTGTATGGAGTTCATGCGCTCTCTCTGTGTCTCTTCTCTCTGTGGGAACTCCAGCTTCCTCCCACGGTGCAAAGACATGCACGTTAGGTTAATTGATGATTCTAAATTTCCCGTATGTGTGAAAGTGAGTGTGAACGGTTGTCTAGCTCTCAGTGTCAGCCCTGCAATACACTAGTGACCTGTCCAGGGAGTACTCCTGACAGCTGGGATTGGCTCCAGCCCCTGTGACCCTAAATTAGATGAGTGGACGAAAATGGATGTGGCAATAAGGCCCACATGATAATATTACAAGCTGTGCAATTGTTCTTTTGTTTGCTTTTGTACAGTTATGATTGCAGACACAGTTTATCTTGCATCTTGAGTTCAATGAATTTGCCCCTCCAAAAAACCCAAAATTACTTTGAATGATAGTACTGATTTCACATTTTCCTCAGATATCACAATGATACTGTTACTTTTGATCATGATAATCATGATCCTATGATCCTATGACAGTGCCACCTAACAAGTTCAGCCCATCATTTTCATGCAGGTTAGCATTTCACCTTACTTTGACCTTTGGGCATCACTAAACAGAAATTCTTCCCCATTATGGTAAAACACTATTTGACAAACAACGTGTTATGTGTTAAATAAACCATGTTCTTCAGCTAACTAAAAAAAAAAAGGATAAACATCCAGAAATGCTTTGAACCCCACTGAAAATCTCTGGGGAAAATGATCTAGTTCATCACAGCCTGACTGCACAAGCTGAAAGGGTTGGCTTGTCACAGTACATTTTGCATGCAGCCCTGGTTGTTTGAATCCTTGTTTTTGAGTCATTAGTACACTGTAGTTCCAAGGTGGTAAGGCTGGTGGTGAATGCTTACTTAGCTCATTACATACCTTCTATGAAAGAAAAAGAACACCATGCAGTCATGTTAAAGCTAAAAACTTCATTTGGATTGGGAGGCCTTTAGCAGACTGATATGTCATGCTTTGGCTTGAATGCTGCTGTATGGTTTTTGCAGGAGGCTGACCAGCCGTGGCTGAAAATTTTGTTGCTTCTTTGTATGAATATCACCTCTAGAACTTTTTAGGAATAAAAGAAAATAAAAATTGATATTAATTATGGTGCTTGCAGGGGGAAAAAAACAGCTGTAATAACACTAAATTGATGGGAGAGGATGATCAAAAAGTCCAGTGTTGCAATTTAAATGTACTTTTACCTGCACAGATGGCTAGTTAAGAGCATCTGCACTGGTGCAGAGTGCATTTAAGTGCATTAATACAAGCAGGAAAGAGAAAGAACAAAGACAGTAAGTGCACATAAGGGAGATCTGTAAGCTCACACTCTCATACTGTGAGTGATAATCAGCTCTCCTCTCGGCACGAGTCAGTGTCAGAGAACAGTACATTTCATGTAGCTCTCCTTTCACTGTGAAAGCCACTTAGGAGAGTCTTTTATCTGACTCCTGAACATGGACTCCAGACTGCATCTGTGTTACTGACACAATTATTGCCAATTTAGACCATTAACAGCAAATCAATCAGAATCAATTCATAATTTTTAAGATGACAAACATTTGTTACATTTGGCCTCTGAAATAAGTGATTTCGTGGATTTTCTCTGTTTTATATCACAGAAAATTGAATTTTGTCATTGACACTTGGCCAGAGAAGAAAAGGGAGAAAAGACAGGAAACCCTGGAAAATGGGAAACTTTTCTCCTAATTTTTCATCTCTTTATCAACAACATTTTGTTACCGTCCAAAAACTCAAACCTTTTTTTTTGTTTTTTTTAAATTACTAATGAGGAAAAACTTCTTTTGGCAGATGTAGCAACATATCTGGGAACCTCCTGTGCTTGAGTACTACTCCAAAGGCCTTTGAGTGGTTGATGAGACAAGAAAAGCAGCATATATTAATATACTGTAATAAGACTCATGGGTTTAGAGAGACGCTTAAAAAAACAAACAAACAAAAAAACCCAACAACCTGTGCATTTCTGACTAAAAATGTATCCTTTACTTCAAACACATTGGTGAATCTAAATGAATCTGTGAAGAGCAGATCATGATCTGTAAAGAGCAGGATTTCCTTAAGGCAGCACCTTATTAGAATACTGCAGTTTTTGCAGGTTAAATGATCAATATGCTTGTGCTTGTTTTATGCAAATTGTGGCTGTGCAGTCACCGTAACTCATGAAGCAGCTGTCGTCTGAGAAACGAACGTTGAAAGTGGAAGGGAAAAGGTTTTCATTTCACATGAAACCAATTATTTATCATAACTTCCAAACAAAAGTGGGCTGTGCAAGAGAAAGGCTTGATAACAGCGAGTAGAGAAACATAAGGCCACAGGACACCGTGCTCCCTGCACGTCGTAAAAAGCATATTCTTTGCACCACATAATATGTATGATGTGCGAGCAATGAGTGAGTAATGTGTGAAAGGCAACGGCAAAAGAAAGAAATGCCTTGTTTACTTACAGTGTTCTTCTGGCAAATTATCTCCTGAAAGAAGAAAAGAGAGAAATCCATTTAGAAATTCATCATGAGCATTTTCTCCAAGGGGCAATTTTTGTTAGATACTGCGCTACTCAGTGACACAGTATAAATCCCGTGATTTCCACTTAAATTCAACACATCCATACCCGAGGCAGAAACATTTTATCAAGATGACTTGTCTTTACGGATGTTTGTTGGTTTCCCAACAGTATGAATGTTTCTAGTAAAAAGCGGATGATTTTAACAAGGTGTGTTGAGCAAAATACATATTTATGGTAACTTTTTTTTTTTTTACAGTTAGAAGCGTGCATGTTTAGCTTTAAACTTGTTCAGTGTGTAAGAAATGAAAACTATGCATCCATCAAGCATGGTTCAAGCTACAAGTGATGCTTTACACATCTTATTTAAATAGATAAACATCTTTAATCAAAAGTTAGCCCTCGACTTTGTTTTACCGCTTGCGACAATATCTCTGCTTTGACAAGTCAAAAGTGCATTTTTACTCAGTGACTAGCTTCACTTCCCGTGTAAACAAAGCAAGCACAAGGTCCAAGTATGTACAGAACAGCTGCTTGCTGAATACTCTAGCAATATCTGAAACCCACTTTTAAACACAAAATCAGAGGGTCAGTGGTGTCCACCACATGTTTCCTATTTGTATTTTCCCTCCTGCAGCCTTCAACAGTAGCCTTTTAACAGATTACAGATTTTCCCACACACATACCGCACAATCTTTAAACCAGACACACAAAAGACTGATCGCACTGGGTAAATTGATTAATGGACTGAGATATGAAAAGAAGCAAATATTAAATGGTTCAGAGCATTAATGATATCTGACTGTGACTAAATAACATGTTTGAAAAACATCAATATCATATTTATTTGACCTATGATGGTCTTCAGGATATATAGGATTTAGATGCCCAAAGGATTGTCTCTCATCATCAAATAAATTACTTGCTTGTACATGTTGAAAATTATGGCAGTGAAAAGAAGCGTAATCACCAAGCGTACACACTGAGACTGAGTACACTTTTTTTTTTATGACCGCCATTGTATAAAGAAAAATTGTGACTATAAAAAAGCTGCCTTTCAAACAATTTGGTGGCGTGATAGAGATCACAGGAAACTGAATTTTTTTTTAGCAGGGTGAGAACAAGTTAACTCACACCCAGCTGCATGGGTGTGCACCATGGCAGACCACAGGACACCCCCCCCCCCCCCTTCCCGACATTAATACAGGCGTGAATGTCGGCTTTTTATGTTGTGTTTATTTTAAGTCACTCCTCCTCTGACAGGCTGTGCATTATGGGTCGACTATACAGTTTGTTTTCTGGCTCATGACCCCCGTCACCGTAATACTCCTCCCACTAGACTAACCAAAAGAGAAGCTTCAGTGTTCTTCTGTTACAAGTTGCCTACAGCAGGCAATTTTAAAATGTGTCCTGCGTGGGCCTCAGACAGTGTGAACTATGCCTTTGTCTGAAGTACAGAAGCCTCAAGACTCACACTGTTGTTACACGCCAAAGCAGTCTGACATTTATGGTAAATAAACA
>VUQJ01045830.1:39017-67613 GCA_015108635.1 Andinoacara biseriatus
AGCAGGGCATTTGGTGAAGGGTTCACAAGCTTGCAGTCAGTTGCAACAGGCTCTTATGGTACTGTAAGCACTGGGCTTTCACCAAAGTTCTCACTGACTTGTGGTACACTGCAGTGAACAAATATTTGTATGAAGCTGCCAGTTTTGTTGACCATGCGGCATCAAACACAATCATCAGCATTTAGAATAACCATGATGGCATTTTGCAGACCAACACACGAGGTGGGGCGGGACTGCACGCTGTTTCTGAGATTGCCCCGAGCAACTGATAACAACAAAAACAAATCAGCCCGTTGGCTGCGCTCCAGTAATGACAGAAGAGCTCAGAGTCAGAGATAAAGCCGCACCCTGGTTTTTCATCAGCTCCCAAATCTTTGTGTCAGCAAACACATTACATGGAGCTGAGGAGCAGATATTGTGTGACTCAGATGACCAAATCCTTTGCCTCTAATGGCTCTTTTCAAAAGGTGGAATAGCAACATTCTTTTTTTTCTGGACTGTTTACCTTCATGCAACTAAAGCCTGCCAAAACAGCATTGGTCAATACATCTCAGACTAAGAGCGGGCTACAATTAGAAACCAGAAAGCTTCCAGTACCAGAATCTGACTGTTCATATGTGTTGATATACAGAAACCTGTTTATACAGACTTAAATTACAGCTCTCCACAGCATCTCAGTTTTATTACCAGTAATGATTTTGAATGATTTTACTGCTCTCATCAGCTGTTTTATTGAAAAGCTCATATAATCATAATGTGCTTGAGCTGCAACAAGCCAGTGAACACAGAAGAGCACTTTGCAGCCAACAGATATTTCTGGAGCTAATAGAGACCAAACACACCAAAAAGAGAGTGAAAACTGGACTTATATTGGCCAGGTGATCAGAAACATGACTCCTAAATCAAAGCTAGTGTTGCTAATGTTCAAAAAAGTGACAATAATGTAACAACTGGCAGCTAACTAAGCTCATATCAGAGCACAGTTTTCAATGCAACACAATTTCTTTAAGCTTTTTTTAATCAGGAAGTAAAACTCCTGAGATACAGTGATAGTGTCCTGGGCCAAGAAGGGCAGCATTAACCAGTCGTGTTTTCTGATTGCAGATGAAAATGGAGCTTGTTAAGTTAAAGGAGTTCAACGTGCAGTGCGTGCAATCAAAGCTTCCGGCACAACCCAATCCATCAACGCAAATTACTCAAACCAAGTAAGTGAATGCTTAATCATTTAAATGCACAGTTAAACATCAAGCAGCCAGCAGTACACTTGGCAAAGAAGCCTGTCAGAGATTGGCCAACTGCTGCAGTGAAGAGGTTTCATCAGTGATGAGGGGCCCTGCAGCTCCTCCCACTCATCATCAGGAGATGCAAATTCAACCAGGAAGCAGGTACTTGTTGGCCTCAGAGGTTCTCATCATTAAACCCTTCGTTGACACCAGGGAAGAAAAAAAACAAGCCTCATATTTTCATCCCTTCAGAGTAGGCGGAGGACAGGGTTTTAAGCCCTGTGGCTCTGTGCAGCGATGTGGAATTTCAAGATGAGCAGCGTCTCTGGATGAGCGGCTTCTTTGCATCAGGATGCCCGCTCGCTGATAAAGTCAAACTTAAGTTACACTTTCTAACTTACTAGGCAGACAGGGAAACCTCACGTTAATCCTCGCTGATATTAACAGCCACTTGTTAGTTCTGCATCCCCGATGCACTCATAGATACTGCCGCAATCAAACAACATCCTGAATATTCAGACGTTATTAAATACTGGTCTATTGGAGTTACAAGACAAATAGTTTGTCCACCACGCCTGATTTTTATACAATCCTAAATAATCCTGTGCATACACATGATAAAAAGGCGGTTTAGATTCTTCTCCTCCTCTTAACTATGCATTCATGGTGCAGCTGAGTGTCAACATCCAGACGGCACAGGTTGTCTGTTGAATAAAACATAAGCTTGCCTCGTTTCTCCACCTGCAGCAGGTCCCATCAATATTACATTTGAACGCGATTTTAATGCAAACAGGCCATGAAAATGCAAACGTATAATATAACTCACAAAAATATGACACAGCAGTGACTTGGGTGGGATATTTTTGAGTTACTCTGCTTGGATGCCTTATCTGCTTGGGTAAGATTGGTCTGAAGAAAGAAAATATTAGCTGTTTGTTACGGGGAAGTGCTAACAACTCATGAATAACAGTTAACTAGGACAGAGAAAAAAAAAAAGACTGAGTGAGTTTTTTTGTGCTTACAGTCAGGAAGAGCGATCAGTTCTCATACATGCTTTGTACTTACAGCACTTGACTAGCTGCATATGATGTTGTCAGTGTGAAGTGTTTATTTCAGTACAGTCTAATAATAAAGAACAATGCACTCTAGGTTTTACTGGGAAGCTGCTTACAATGGCAGCCACAAATAACCGCTTTCATGCTTCAATTCCTGAAGTGTTTGTGTTCAGCTTGACTCGGTGAATCTGTCTTCTCTAGGAAAACATTATTTTTAGTGTTCAGTTGGTAATCAAATCAATACTAATAATAAAGTGCAAAGTCACAGCAGGGCAAGTGTTCTTGTGCTAAATTTTGAACTAGGGTGGAGGCAAGGTGATAACAGCCGCCACAGACACGCCACACAATCGCTGGCTAAATCAGCAAATGGTTGGCGCATTGATCATTGTGCTACCTGTGATATCAACACAGCACCATTACCCTTTATATTTGAACTTGAGCTCTACTCCACTTGCTGTGGCAGTCTTCTCCTAAACAGTAGGTGTCAGAAGAAGAAAAAAAAACACACCACTCCACTGCTGGAATAAGAATAGAAGAAGTTAAAAGATGAAACATTGCAGTAAGTTTGCAGAGGTTTTCTGGAGGAACTCTAATCTTTTTGAACTGCAATCTCACTCAGTACCATCTGATAATCCTGTGCTGCTGCTTTAATGTTTCACTCAATATTCAGTCCTGATGGCCATGCTGCGCATGCCAGGTCACAAAAATTGGGAGGGGCAGAACAAACGAGAACACCAGCAAAGTGCCCCGTGCAACACCTGCAATACCGTCATGTTTGACACGCGCTCCTGTGGACAAGGACAATAGCGAGCATAAACTGCCATTTTTCAGCAATATTTCTCAATGCTCACTAAACGGGGGTGGCTGTGGCTGGAGGTAGAGCAGGTCACACGGAAAAAATGTGCTTGTGTGAATGTGTGAATGCGCCGTGATTTATAAAGTGCTTTGAGTGCTCAGGTTGAGTAGAAAAGCTAAGAATCAGCCCATATGTTTGTTGTTCCCACAGGGATGCATTTTAAAAGCACAACCACCTGTTTAATTTCTAATTATCTTCTGAGCTTTGACAACAATTAAAAAAGATTAATATAAGGAAAATTCGCGATTTTAAAATAAATGGAGGATTGTATCAAAATGCTGATTATAAGTCTTTATGGTGTATTTCTGCATGGAATGGTATGTATTAGCAAATGATGAGATTGACTGGAAAAAAGACTGTGTAGGCAGTGTAAGTAATGGTCTCAGCCTATTCACTAATGTAGAATCTGCTTGCTATCCTGTAAGAGGTAATGCATATGTTTATTAGAGGTTAGGGCAGCAAGGTGGCACAGTGGTTAGCACCTCGCAGCAAGAGGATTTGAATCCACAGGCCAGCTGGTGGTTTTCTGCATGGAGTTTGGTTCCGTGCTTGGTTCCAGGTTCCAGCTTACCGTCCAAAATCATGCATGGGGTTAAGTTTATTAGCAATTCTGAGCTGGCCAGGTGTGAGGTCTGAAAGTGACTGTGAATGGTTGTCTGTCTCTATGTATCAGCCCTGCAATAAACTGGCAACCTTTCTAGGATGAACCTTGCCTCTCACTCGAGCTTGGATAGGCTACTGATCATGAACTGAATAAGAGGAAGAAGATGGGTGGAAGGATGATAGAAATGAGCATTTCTTTCCTTTCATGAATGGCTAGCTTACTTCCTCTTTTCACTCACACTGGTTTCTAAGAAGGCTTGCTTTAAGCACTTCATTGCAAAGTAATCACAGGACCAATACTGCATTTCAATAGTGCAGGCTCTGAATTTTTCTGGAGCGTGTTCAGATGTCGTGATTGCTTACCAATGCAACAGCAGAGTGAAGTGCATGCCAATATAACAGCAGACCTGCCAACATAGTGTTGACAGAAGGCTGCGTGAAGCCTGCAGAGGAGTTACACGAGTCTCCCAGTCACTCTTTTCACACACAATGCCACCTAATCCCTTCAACTGGTGTTTTACAATCACCTGATATCACCGGTGAACCAAAGTCTGTCTACACCAGTGAGAGACATACAGGGGGAAAAAAAAAAAAAGAGCATAAAACATACATACTGATGCCCTGATAATCCTGCTACACCTCCTACAGTTGAACCTTCCAATGTAGACCAAAACTGAATTGATTCCTTCGCCTACTGCTGAAAGCAGAGGAGGGAAAATAATTCAATACTCTCTCACAGTATTTGGCTTTCAGCAGCACTCGGCTTGGCGCTGCAGGTTCTTTGGGCCTCAGATGAGCAGCTCAGAGTGGAGAGCTCTGAATTTACTGGTGATTGTTCTGGTGTCTGTTGGCTTCTCTTTATGGATCCTTCTCAGCCCTCCCCAGAGATCCTCCACCCATTCCACATGCTCTTTCTGAAAAGGAGCTGGGGGATCGGCTCAATATTACGCTCTAAAATGCTCTGGAGAGTTTTCAAGTGGATCTGGGTAATTTCAGCAATGCAGAGCCTCTGTCTCTACTCGTGAGAGCACATGTTTGGACACAGAGAAATTGACTTTAATGAGAGCGGGTTGTAGAGAAAAATAAACCGTTTCTCCCAACAGTCTTAAGCTATAAGCTATAAACAATACTGAGAGACTGCGCATCACTTACACTGTACAGCCCTACAGCTGTAAACATTGTATGCATAGGCATCATACAAAATAACCTCATAGTCCACTTTTTTGTTCATTCCCAACGTTATAATTTTATTTCAATTATAACATTCAGCATCATGCTTCAATTCATATCACTGTTTCTGACTTCAGGCGTCGTAGAGTGAAAGGTGGTCTATCGCGGGGCTGTCAGATGACAAAACAGTGTACAGAAAAGCTGGTTTCTAAATGGTTTTAATGGCCATTTTAGCCATCCACGTCAAGAGGTTTATATAGTCAAATACCACTGCTGAAAATTCACACCTGCCCAAAATAATTATCAAAGACACTGATGCATAATTGAAATGAAATGCTGCTATCTAACTAAAGATGCTGGATAAATATGTACCTCCACATTGGAAACTTCAGTAACTTGCAGTGCAGGAGTAATTCCAGTACACCATAAATGCTCCGTTACATTTTACATAACCTACTTCATCTACTGGGGAAAGAGAAGGATACAATGTTTGCATATGCTGGAATGTGACCTTATTTATGAAAATGATATCAACTGGCAGTGAAAAAGGCCATGCAATTACTTAAGCGGTGCAGACTTTGGTCACTCATGAACCAGCTGTGAGTTTGACTCAACCAAAACAGTATCGGTTGGCGCAGTGAATAAAGCTTCATGACAATCTATTACATAACAACTACACACAAGAAGTTGTAACCATAGAGACTCAGTGAGGGAAACTGCTTGAAGTGATGTGAGTGAATTGAAGTCATCAGTGTATTTAGCAGCTGAGGTTTTTCCCTGTATATCTAATGGAGAAAGGGGTAAATAGACTCATGGAGATTAGTGGAGCAAAGTGCAGCTGGAGATTTTCCCTGAAGCCCATCCTGCACAGAGGACAGGGAGATGCTTGGAAAGATTTCCACATACTGGAAATAATTTCCTACACTTAAGAAGTCGCCTCCTCAAAGGAAACTTCGAGAGCATAAAGTCCAGACAATCTGCCAAATTTCCAGGAACAGCAGAGGATGCTTGTGGTGTTTCTGCATGCTGGGGCAGCACGATATTTACCCTGCGCTTCAATGATGCTTAAATGTTTAGCTGTCAGGTTGCAGAGACTAAGAACCACAGACTTAAAACAACAATCACTTCTTTACAGTAAAATAATTATGTAGTATGTTTAAGACCACAGGTATTTATATTGTACCTGTTCTGAACTGACACCTGCTGTACAAAAAGAAGCTCCGCCCATCTGCTGCTCAAACCCTCTGTATGTGAGAGGCAGCCAATCAGAAGAGAATTGGCTTTCCAGTGATGTCAGAGAGTTCTGGAAACCGGAAATCCTCCGCTGTCGACGTGTTTTGTGTCTTCGTACTGCGTCCGTTCTTACGCTTTGGCGTTGTTCAGCCAACCAAGAGTACCTGGCTGTTGGGTTGTACCGTAAGTCACATGACCTTAATAACAGAAGTGGGGCTTTTTCATGTGTTTGTGATGTAGCTGGGGGACACGTAGACGCCGTATTGAGCAGGTGGACCCGTTGCTGTAATACGTGGGTGCATATGTCTGTGGATTTACTGAGCAAGCGAGAAACTTTCTGAGTGAAGGAATTTTGTTCATTCAGTCTGTTTACATGTTTTTTTATTTGCACAGAGTACTGGCTGTACAGGAGTACTCACAGGAGGGAGTACTTTGGTGAAGTCTACTTCACTGCAGACTGGTTTTTAAAGAATAAGTCAGCCTTTTGCTGTTTTTGCTCAGTATCTTTTCTGTTTAAATTATAATAGCAGAGCTGTGAGTGTTTTGTTATGGAGGAAAAAAGCATTAATTTATTTGAGAAGAATTATTATTTAAATATGCCAATAGTTTTTTGAGCAATTTCTCATGTATATCTATAGCTGAATGTTTAAAAAAAAGTGCCCGTGTGACTCAAGTGCCTTTTTGTTTATACCTTTTGGGGGAAAAAAATCATATATATTGTATATCGCCATTCAGCTAAAAAATATTGTGATATTATTTTTGGTCTATATCACCCAGCACTAGCCTGAATGATAAATATGGATTCTTTTTGGATTGTTAATGAATCAAAGCTATTCTAGTTGCATATAATATTAAAGTAAGGCTTGAAATAAATAAAGCAGGCCAATTTTAAGAACTTGGAAACAACTATAACTTTTTTTTTTTCTGTGTTAAGCACCGAAATCAAAAAAGCAGTTGATCTGGGAAAGATTTGTGTTTATGGGTTTGATTAAGAGTTTTGCAAATTAAGCACATTTTCACAAATGAACTCGAGACTCCAGAAGTTGATGAATCATATTGTAAGTTTATAAGTTTCTTTCTCACGGTCAGCACCTTAATCCTCATTCTCACTACTGTAAACAGTCTTTTGGGTGTGGGTGAAGGTTCAGCACACCCACTGAATTCATGGGATTACTTGCACTATTTTCATATGTGTGCAATCAGACATTACACAGAATTTGTATAAGAGAGCTGGCAACCAGCAACAATTGGACTGTGTTGGATTGTGTTCTTGCACAGAGACTTCAGAGCTGAAGTGCAGGCATGAAATCAGCTTCAAGTCTTTCAACTGAGCGTTTCTGTCTAGAAATGCATGTCTTCTCCCAGAGGTGAATATGGGAAATACAAGACAATGGATATTCAGTCATCTGACGCCCCACCTAGCAGAGAGATTAATGCTTCCTTTATTTTTAGACCCATGTGCTTGACAGAAACGACCCAGAAAAAAAAAATCATGACAGAGGAAATGAGAACTGCCTGCCAACTGCACGACTCTCTCGGCAGTCTGGCCCTTTTTACCTTTGCTCCACTTTGTTGCCTTTTTACAAACCACAGTGCCAAGGCCCCGAAGGGGAAAACAGCTGAGAACAGAATGTGAATTCATCTACCGCTGACAAGCACACCGGGATAAACCTGTGCTGCACTGCAAGTTGTCCCGGCATGTCTACTTTATGTACTTCCTTGTTGCTTTTCAGAGAAACAGAATAATGTTATTGTCTGGTAAACAATTTCACTTTATCTTGCTTGCTTCACGTGACAAGACTGAGGGGCAGTTGTACTGGTTTGTGAAGTGCTGCATGGAAATAAAAACTGTACTAGGCAGAAATCAGTGTAAAAACACACATGAAGACCTGGGAAAGTGGAATAGATAAAGAATTTTCCATCTGAAACAGCAGAACCATCAGAAACCAGTATGGCTGATAAACATTTTGGAGATATTCTTGTTAAGAGACTGGATTTTTGAAGGATTATTTGGCTTTTAGTCAGCGGAGACTTTTGGCCACTTGTTTTATTTAATATGTACTGATTCTTTTTTTCCCTCCAAACGGACACCTCTGAATCACACATCGCTCTGTCTGGACATTCCTGTCTCCGGTTGCCTAGGTAACCCTCTAACGCATTTACTACCCTTTCATATGTCAGTCCACAGCATCCTGCGCTCTCAGAGGAAGTTGGGTTAATTGTTTGCACTGAAATGGAAACAAGTTTAAGCTAAACTTTAAGTTAGGAACTGCCCACTTCATGTTGACAGCTGTTACATCAGCCATTGTTACCTGAAGTTGCCAAACATTCACTTTCTACGGCATCTGGTTGCTACATCACAGCTAAGTCGCTTCCTGTGTGAACATCCTGTAAGACTTACAGAAGTGTTAATGTTTATTCTTAATTTAATAGTGTCGTGATCGTCATTTCAGTTGTGTTTAGATATTGATCGCTGTGGATGTGCGATGCGGTTTCCAGTCTTTGTTTATCCAGGTCATCAGGTCATCACGACCAAGCCTTCTGTAGTGATTAATGACTACTGATCAGATTTCATGTTCAGCTGTGACTTTGCAGTGAATATTGCATGGGAATTGTGTCCAAAATGTCTCTTGACACACAATGTCAAATGTCCTCCCCAGTCACCAGATCTGAGTGAAGTAGAGCACCTCCAGTGAATGTATCTTGCCCCATCATTTGAGAAACACTTCTGTATAATAACTGTAAAAATGGCTCTATGGGTTTGGGACAGCTTTTTTGCACATGTGGGGAGTGCTCAGCTTCACCAGCTTTTACATGGACAGAAAATAATTACAGTGAATAATATAAAATAATATTAATAAAATATAAAGAGATTTGCTTGTAAGATTTGGGCACCATCCTAGAACTAGTCAAGATATGAAATTAGTATGAACACTAAAATACAAAATAAACTTTACTTGCGTGGGTTTTTCCTTTTTTTTTTTTTCTTGCCAACCAAAACATTTGTCTTTCCCCACAAACGCCCATACAGTTCTGCATACATGCTGTGACCTTTGTGGTGGGTATGCAGGATCAAAACAAACCAGACTAAAACTGCATACTGCATGTTAGAAAAGCAACTGCAAAGACAGATGAGTAAAACACCTCTGCTGGAGCCTGGTTACAGTGTTATTATTAGACTGTATTGTGAATTTGTTGCATGCAGCGAGAGGTTTTCTAGCCAGAGAAAATAATGTAACAACAGCTGTTCTACTACAGAAAAGAGACTCATGGCAGAGGAACTGGTAGAAACCCCCTACAACCACCCCCTCCACCCCCCCACCATTAAATACATATATATGAAAAATACAACCAGAGTACTCTCATAGCTCTTCGGGCTGTTAACTGCCTTATCGGGATACTAAAACTGATAAGAGTGAGTTCCCTCTCATGCGCCGCTGGCTTCTAAAGACAACCCTACCCACTCCTGTTGCCTTTCACCTCAAATGAACCCTGATAACTCCAAAAGCGAGCTTTGATATCCCGTTTCTCCCGCTCCTGTCCTATTTCTGAAGATTATTTGAGAGATATAACCTGGAATTTGTGCAGCTATTACACTTTTTCCTTTTGAAAATATTTCATGTAAGGACGTATGGTATAATATTTTTCAGTCTGCAGGGCAAGAAAAACACTGTTGTATTTTCATTGTCATGCAAGTAAAAGAACAGACTGTCTGCTTTTGATTTTGAACTACCCTTTCCTTCCTTCCTTGAAAAAACCTGAAACAAAAAATCCCCCCCAAACTTGTTAAAAAGCAGTTGCACTTCTGCCTGGAATCTCCCACAGAGGTGAAGGCAGTCCTCCTCAGATGCCAACAAAAGTCCCATAGGCTAATTCCTCCTAACCTTGTGCCGTCTAACCTTTGAAAAGCAGCCAACCACTAGAGTAAACAGGGGAGAAGATAAACAACTTAGCAGAGGGCCAGCTGATGGGATTTTAGGGCAGTGTGGATTCTCAGTCAGGAATCTGAGTATACATTCTTGTGCTGGAGAAGAGACACCGACTACTGGCACCCGGCAGTGTTGACACTGGACAAAGTAGGATGTCATCCATTGTGCAAGGATTGCATCTGTGCCGTTTCCTTCCATTTTTTTCAGAATACAGCTTGTTAGCTTGTTTGCTTAAGAGTTACAGTGGTTCACAAAACGGCCATGTGAGAAGCATTTCCTGTTTTGTGAACTTCGATTGCTGCGCAACTCTATCATGTGAACAGGTCTAATGTCACCTGTTCACTGCAGCTAATGCTTACTAGTAAGGTTTAATCACTCGATTTTAATTTTTTTTAGAAATGTCATATATCAAGCACAAATGCAGAACAAATCAAGGCCAGGCCCTCAAATTTGAGGCTTTGTTATACATGTCACCTAATATGTGAAAGGTCCCTGGTTTGAGACCAGAAGGAGATACAAATCGCTTTTGGGTTGCACCAGGGAGGGCACTAGGGGTAAAAAATCTGCCAAATCAAAACATGCAAAGCTACCCACTGTGGCAACCCCTTGTGAATAAGACCACAGCTACTGTTACGTGTCAAATACTGTTTATATTTAGATTACAGTCTGCACAAAAACATATAAAAACATCCTCTTGGTTTGTGAGACCCTGTGAGGGGAATTCTATAAATAACAATGAACTTACTAAAAAATGTATATACATTAGGGTATGCATAACAGAACAGTGACTGTGAACATTGGAACGCCTCAAGGTTGTGCACTTAGTCTGATGCTGTACACTCTCTTTACTCATGACTGTGTTGCTTCCCAGTACACCACCAGTATCACCATGTTTGCTGATGATACCACAGTAATCGGACTGGAATCACTGGAGGTAATGAGACAGCATATTGGACAGAGGTGGCAGGTCCTTAGAAGGCTGAAGATGTTTGGCATGCCAGCTGAAATTCTTAGCAGCTTTTACAGGGATACCATTGAGAGCATTCTCACCAATGGCCTCACACTCTGGTTTGGGAACCACTCTACACAGGACAGAAAGGCTCTTCAGAGGGTGGTGAAGACTGCGCGAACCATCTCAGGAGTTGCCTTACCATCACTGGAGGACATTTACCACACCAGGGTCATCAGAAAAGCATGACTCATTATAAAAGATTCAAGACACCCACAACAAGGCGTTTTTACACCCGTGCCATCAGGGTGATGGTATCGGAGTGGACTGCAAATTGCACTATATACATATGACACAAGTTTACAATAACCCATTGCACCAACATGCTTCATTCACTGCAACTGCCTCTATTACGGTCTACCTCACATATTTAAGTTAAATATTTTGTATAGTTCCTTTATTTTATTTTTTTCCTGCTCTTCTTTTCAGATTATATATATTTTGATATTTATTATCACTGAGCTGGAGCAGAAGACGTGCAGAATAAGAATTTAACTGTTCAGTGTAACTGACTGTTTACTGTGCACGTGACAATAAAACGCTCTTGAATCTTTCTTGCATGCGTGTGTTCTTCAAGCTTGGATCCTTTACTATAGGCCTGAGAGTTTGATGGTTCTTAGCTGTTCCTGGGACTGCACCCTTCTGGACAGAGACCTCTGATGTGCCTGAAATGTGTTGAAACCACTCTTCCAGTTTAGGAGTTAAAGCTCCCAACACTCCTATTACCACTGGGGCCGCCTTCCACATCTGCTCCAGTTCTTCCTTCGGTCCCTGCTATGTCTCACTTTTCTCATGCTCCTTCTTCCTGATGTTGCTGTCCACTGGGACTGCCACATCTATCACAGCTGCAGTCTTCTGCTCCTTGTCAACCACCATTGTATCTGCTTGATTGGCCTGAAGCTGCTTGTGTGTCTGCACCTGGTGACTTGGTACCATATTTTCCTTGCTGATCAAATTAGAGGTTGTAGAGGTAGACCGCCACTGTTTATGTCTAGTTGATGCTAGACTTTTCTCAGCTTCAATCTATGACTTTAACTGAAACGTAACACTTTTAAACACATGTGGCTGTGAAAAAAAATGAAGCCAAAGTGAAAAACACTAGCCCCTTAAGGCTGGCTCCAGAGGCGAGTCAATCCCCAGAGACCTCCATGTTAAAATGCCAAAATTAAGAGCAGAAATAAGTGTATTTCATGCTTGGCACAAAATTGGTTTCAGTTTCACAGCCAAACCCTCCTTTCATTACATCTTTGTTTGAATTTTATTTCAAGTTTCATTATTAGGGGACAGGTTGATGTGACTGTTTGTGGTGTTGGTGCCATTTTAATGGAAATCTGACAAATTATATGTTGTGTTTATGTTATGTTTATCCAAATATGGCTATGTCTATCTTTTACATACAGTCTATAATTTGTAGAAGTTAAGATGTTTTCACTTTTTTCAACCTTATGACTCATTCATCTCAGACCTCCATCATGTACTCCTCTTAGCCTTCTCAATACTATATTACATAGTAAAGCTCACAAGTGGACAGCCTGAAAACACTTTATGAGCTATATCTGCATTGGTAGAATAGTGTGTGTATATGTGTGTGTGTGTGTGTGTGTGTAGTAAGCAAACACTCAGGCTGAGCTAAAGCAGCTTTTAAAGTGCTCAGGAATTGTTCACAAATTCAATGTGTGCCCTATAAATGACACAGTGGTGCAGTCTAATGATCAACAAGAGAGATAAAGCTCTGCATACCACAGCTATGACCCAACACTCTAAACAGGTGCGCCAGTAGAAGTCTGTATTTGATCCCCGGCAAGTGCAAGCATTAACTGCTGCATGTTCAACACTGCGAGAAGGGTTTCGAAACAGGAAGTATCCAAAATAATTGTCATCTTGCTACCACTCATTTAGCTCTTGTAGTCACTCCTTTCAGTTCAGGAAGCTTGTTCAACAAACTCTGAGTTTAAAAATAAACTCTGAATTGATCAACTCTGAGATCGGCAACTTGGAGTTTCCCGTTCCAGAACAGCTGATCAGAGTAAGGTCACCCTGAGTGTAGTGCGTGCGTGAGTAGAGAAAGAAAGCCACCATCATCTGATACCACGATTCACCCTGACAACAGGTAAATAAAGAGCAGGGCCTCCATTTTAATCCAGTGGACCGAGGAATGTGAACACGCGTCAGCCGTAGACCGTGATGTTTATCTTAAAAAAAAGGGAGTAATTTTATGAGCTGGGACCACTCTGTCATTATCAGAACGTTTCATTTCATTTTTCAATAATTATTCAGTAAAGGTTTAATGTACCAATGGGCTGTAACAACCTGATTTTTTTTTCATAAAGAATTTCATCATTTCTGCTATTACTGGATATAAATACTTTATGAGATTTACAGAAAAAACTCTTTAAAGTGCTTTAAAGTTCACTAGTCTTACCATTTGTAATTTTATCTAATATCGGCCTTCACTGATAAACGACGGTCTCTTATGGCGACAGATGTTTTACTCAGTTACTGGCAGCCTAATTGTAAGAGTTCATAGTAACTGTTTCACATCTAATCCAAAAATTGAGGGCAGCGTTCCAAGTCTTGCCTTTACTGAACTTTACAAATGTGATAAGAAATGTCTCAGCTTTGAGATATTTTAGTGCAGTTTTAGAAGGATAACACATTTTAAATAAGGAATACAGATCCCCTTTTTGAATAGATCCAAATGGGATAAGCTGGGAAAGGACTAGAGTCTAACTGAATCTGGGCCTGATCTGAATCCGCGATCCTTATCCGTTTTAGCGCCGTCCTGTGTGCAGTTATCTCCGACTCGGACACGGATTGCTGATCTTTTGCAGAGCCTGTGTCACCTTTGGGTGGATCTAGTTGTGGTTTGACCCACTGGGACTGATTTAGGTGATTTTCTGTGGAAAATATGTTGAGGTTTAGAGCCTGAATTTCAGCTTCGGTACCATCATTTGACAACTGAATCTGAAACTCTTTTATCCACGGCAGCCTGCATTTCAAAAGTCACTTTAAAATACACGCAGTTCCTTTTTAGTCATTTCAGCCTCATTGTCACTCAAATATCCACTCCAATATCCAGCAGCGACAGTTATTTTTCCATCAGTGTGACTGATTTTGACACAGCAAATGATCATTGGTTTTTGTTATGCATCCAAAGCTTTACATAGATGAGTATTATTTAAAGAGTAAGTGCAGAGAATCTGGCTGACAGTCTGACAGTTGCATTACACAGAGTCCACAGAGTCACAGCGTTGTTGTAACGGATTCAGAGTTTAAGTTAACCCTCTTTCTGTAACAGTAAAGGTGGCATTTCCCTCATCTAGGGGTGAACTGACTCAGAGTTGTTAGCTAAACCTGCTTCCTGAAATACGCCCCAGCAGACAGGTTATTTTCACTGAACAGACTTACAATGTATCCATCCTTTCTGTGCTGTTTTCAGGTAACGCAAAAGTTCCTTTAGTGGTGGCTATAATGTCTACCGAGGGAACATGTCCTTTAAAACACAAGAGCAGCATCCACGTCAATGTCACTGTGCACTTCAAGTCTCATCACCACTGATTCAAGCTTCTGAGGTTCTTTCACTTCACCCTCTGCCAAGGCTATCAAGAGAGAAAAAGCTCAAGCACTGAGTCCTCATGAATTTGTGTCTCAAGTATAGGATGGACCACCACAGAGGCCAGAGGAAAATTGGTCTGTGGTATTCCAGAGTGGGTGTTGGCAACAGGCTAATCACAAAAAAAAACAAAAAAAAACTCCTAGAGGCTTTATGTGCCACTTAGTGTGAAAAAGACAAGTGAAGATTGCCAGATGGGTGAAGGAAAACATAAATAGAACAAATAAGGAGAGCTGGGTAAATACGCTGCAAAAAATACAGTCGATAGGGGAATTTCACGTGTCTCAAAATTGATGTTATGCAGAAAACTGGCACTTTTGAGGTCATAATTTTTTAGTTACGTCATGAATGACCAAACGATTAAATGATTAATTAAAAAGAATAATTCAGTGTTTCCTACACAGACTTTGTCAAGTTTCCCAAGTATATTTGGCTTTTTTTTTTTTTCCTTCTTTTTTTTGTATCCATCTGAGAAAACAACATCGTCTGTGATCAACTAACAAGTGGACAATCAGCTCACTCTTATTCTGAAAGTTAGTCACTGCTAGCAAGCTAGCTCTGGCCCTTTCATTATTGTGTTTCACCTACAGGCTGGCTCACCAGCCAGGTTGCTGTTGTGGCAGCCCCTCAGTATTAATTAGCTGCTTCTCCAGAAAGGCTCCTGTCACACAGTTGGATGCATTCCAACTCCACTCTCTTAGACTGCAAATGGTGATGGCGCTCCTTGCTCTGCTTTGGAGATCTGCTGAGAAATTATGCAGAGCAGAACAAGGATCACCATCTCCAGCTTCAGGCGAGATGAGAGACTCACTGGCAAAAAAAAAAAAAAAAAATGTGCAGAGGGGAAACTTTCAAACTATTTTATTATATTCAATAAAGAAATCCTGCAAAAGAAGCCACACACACAAAAACGTATCTAAATCAAAATTTGGGATAAACAGTAATTGTTAGATATGTAATCTATACATATTTTACTCATGTTTTTCTCCCCTCCACTTACGTCAGTCAATATCATGTGATCAGTGGTGTGAGTGGTGACGCAGCTAAACAATATGACTTCATGAATAACTCTGTTGAAGGGAACAAAATTCCCAGTGATGAGATATAGTTAGCCGTTATTGTTGCCAAACTTGTGCATCTACACTTTATTCCAAACACTTGTTTTTCATATCCTGAGGGTTTGGCAATCAGGCTCTCCCATCTTTCAGCCAAACACCCTCTTTGTCCCCAGCATCATGCGGGGAGGATATGTAAGGACAGTTAGGAACAGCTTTTCATTGTAGCTGAAGCAGACAAATTGTGTTTCCAAAATACAGAAACCTACAATCTTTCAGTCTCACTCTGAGGTCCTTGTTTAAAGTTTTTGGTTTTGTGTCTTTCATCTGCAGGAAGATAATGAAGAAGTGATGTGTGAATGAACAGATACAGCAGTGTGTTTCTGGGAAAATGCCACCACCCTCCCCTGTGTATTATGAGAAAATTCCACAGTAGCTCAGAGGAAAAAGACCAAACAAAATACAGGGAACGTGATGTGTTTGTACAGCTAATAATATGAGAAGCGAGAAGCATGTCGAGTGCAGAACAAACAATACGTCTGTCTGCTTTTACTAGTATGTTTTCATTTGATGCTTTCATGTTGGCAGTATAATTACTGTTACTGCATTTCTAATACTCAAAATATATTTTTAAGATAACTTCACTTCTATTTAGACGCCGTCCCGGCTTCACAGTGATGTCTCATTACTTTCTTGTGACGCTGCCATCGTGGCCAGAAGACAAAGCAACTTAACTTTGTGTCGATTAAGGAACAATCAGTGTTACTTCCCAGTAAAAAGTCATTTTATTATCAGCTTGGAAGTGGGCTTAAAGTTAAATTCATTGTATGATCATCGATCCTGGACAAAATGTCTTGTTGACCGCTATCAGCCAAACAAGATGAAGGTTGCTTTATTTTGGCAAAATGGGAGGATGATATAACACAAAAAAACAAAGTTTAAAAAATGGAGTTGGCTGTCAGTCAAAGTGCTTTTTTAAACAACAGCATCAACCCAGAAATGTATAATCAGAGCATCGTTATCTTTAGAAGAAAGTTATTAAATGCAACAAATTCCTTCCTCTACGTTACTTTCTGCATAGAATTAAGAAGTTATGGTTTAATTCTACATTTTGCAAATGCTTTTTAAATCAGTTATAATATGTTAATAACAGCCTTGGGGTCGCTGACCTTGTGCCTTGATTTCAGTTACCCTTTATCAGTTATTACTAAGATTTGTGGGGCAGCATTGTGGTGCACCGGTTAGCATGTTCACCCTTAGTTTGGGTGGGTTACCTCTGAGTGTCCTCCAACAAACACATGCTGTTAGGTTATACTGTAATTCAAAATTGATCATAGGTGTGAACTCAAGCGTCAATGGCAACCTGTCCAGTTGCCCACCTCTCGCCAAATGTCAGCTAGGACTGGCTCCAGCCCCCTGTGATCTTAGCTGGATGAGTGGATAAGAAATTGGATGGAGGAATTGCTGACCTTTTATTCCCCTTTATTAATGGCTACTAACTTCTCTGACCTTAGTAATGACGTTTTTGTTAGAAAATATAATTCTCAGTGACTTAACGTTATTCTTATTACTGATAATATCGATCCATTAACCACTAAGTAGACAACTTTTTATAAGACCTTTGTAATTGGATAATAATTTGCATGGTGGTGCAGTGGCTAGCACTGCTGCCTCACAGAAAGAATGTCAGCGACAGCTACAACAGACTCCAGCTGCCCTGCAATCCTGAATTGGATAAGCAGCTAAGAAAATGAATGAATAGACATTTATGCAATTATGTCCTTATAAGAGGCATTTCTGCTACTATGCATCTACAATATAGATGTCCTTGTTTTGGACTATTGGTCCTTTGGATACAACTCCTCTCAGGTAAAATCTTATCACTATGCTAATAAAGAGGGAAGCAATGATTGTGTTTAGGGTACTAGAGTTTGACAGTAATCCCCCCTTGCTCCAATTCTGTTGAACACGTACTGATAAAATCTTAGTGAAATGCAAACACTGGCTGCTGTTTCTGGCTCCTGAACACTCTGGTCAGTCCTGTACATTACAGTTGTTTCTTTGACTAAAACCCCTAAACTTTTGCTTGTCACTGCCACAGTAACTCAGTCAGTGATGTTAAAGGGTTAAGAGTTGTTCGTGGCTTATATTACAACCAAACATTTCCAGTAGTATCTGGAGCCAACTACTACATATACAACATGAATTGGAGGTGGAAAGTACTTTCTATCGGGGGATTCAAGTTGCTTCTCTGTTAGCAGATTCCAGTGGAAAATCCAGCCTCATGGCTCAAACCGTGACACTGCAGCACAATACTGAGCCGCACAATGGAAGGGGCAAACTAGCCATAGGAGGGGAAATGTAACAATCCCCACATTTGTGGAGCAAATAATACAACCCCACATACTGCACTGTTGCTCAATGAGTTCCAGCTTTATTCAGTGAAGTGTACATATTACTGTAACCTAAAGGAAGCCGCCTCAAGCCCTGACATGCAGAGCAGTGAGATGTGTTTAGGGAGCCCAGAGTAACCCTGCAGGCATAGTTTCCAAGAACAGAGGTGATGTAGTAAATGTGACTTTTGACCCCCTGAAAGGAATTTAGTAGAGGTAAGAATTCTTGTGCCACTCAAATCATGAAGTAAATCGCATTCATGGGTGACTGACTCTTACTGAGGTCCACTGCAGTTTAATCATTACAATGGATAGCAAAGATTAAGCCAAAAAATCAATTTAGATGATTGATCTAAAATCCCGACGGGCAGTCCGTTAAGCTTAAAATGGCCTCATCTAGGATGAGTAATGTGTGCCTGGTGTCATTCTTCATTATTCCCATAATTCACTGAATTGAGGCAGTTTGGGAAGTTTGTCGTGGGTGGGTGTAGAAGGATTTAGGAGGCTTCCTTCACTTGACTCACCTGCGTTGTAGAACCTGTCCAGCACAGTGGTCTCTCCAAAGTCCAGTTTACCAAAGTTCACAGTCTCCAGCTTGCTGCCCACAGCATCGCAGGCGTCCTTCAGACACTGCAGGGCCATGCTCTCATGGTTATTCTGCTGGCTGGCTTCTCCGTTCACCACATAGGCCACCGTCACCGGCCTGCTTTTGCATGACTTTCCGGTGGACAGCAAACCTCCACCGTCCATAGGGCAGCTCCCGGGGGTCGGGCTGAGTCCCCCGCCTCCGACCCCCGAGTCATGCCAAAAAGTCCCTGCTGCGGGGATTCCACAGGCACCACCAACACCACCACTGTTGTTGTTGCTTGTATTTTCACCGCTGAGGGTCTCTCTGCTGGGACAAGCACCAAAGCAAGGTACCGCTAAAGATATCCCGTCGTGGTCTTGATTCATCTCGATTCAAGTGTCTCTTAAAGTGGGGATTTTGACGAGTGGCTTCTCCACCAATCCTCCATGGAGAGCCAGCGTTACGCACGGCGGTTAACCATGGAGCCTCTGCAAAGGCACGACGTGCAACTTCGCTCCTTCCACACAGGTAAGCAGTCTGTTAGAAGCAGAGGTGCAGCTCCACATCATGCTGCATGATAGCTGTTGATTGCACGCTTACAATAAACACAGACGAGGGTTGCAGATGGACCGAAGTCACGACGATATCCGAGGATAAAACGCAGGAGGAAAAGCCACCAAATCCGCGCATTCCGTCTCAGCCGTCGCAACAAATTCACATACTTCTCAAAGTTAAGCAACACAGCCACCGTTAGTGCAGCAACGACCACAGGAATCACAAATGTGACACCGAGTTCAACTTAAGCTCACTTCAAATCCTCCGGTCAGCTCCGAAGAGAGAAAGTACACCGCGCACGCATTCGGGCTGCCTTCATGTGTAGACAGACCCTGCCCAGTTTCCACGGTTATCTTCCAGTCCAGACTCACGCACTGGGCGGGGAGACTAAAATGGGAGCATGGTGT
Source organism: Andinoacara biseriatus (assembly GCA_015108635.1). Classification (NCBI taxonomy): domain Eukaryota; kingdom Metazoa; phylum Chordata; class Actinopteri; order Cichliformes; family Cichlidae; genus Andinoacara; species Andinoacara biseriatus. Next base: position 58,687 of record VUQJ01045830.1, read on the forward strand.
ACTGGGGCGGGGACGATGACCATATGTGGAGTTGTGTACTTCAGAAAACGAGGAGCCCCCCCCCCCAGCCCCGAAAAACAAAAAACAATCCCCTTAGTTAATCAATAATCTATCATGTGGAGCGACGGTAAAACGATTGGGTGATTTTTTTTTCTTTTTTTAACATTTCTCGAAAATTACGAAAATGCGTGAGGGGTTGGGGGGAGTTGGACATTGCAATCCAGAACAAAAACAGCCTTTTAGAACATCAATATCCGTAATGACTACACGGTTTTGTCGGGGCTGTGAGCTGGAGGTATTTCATAATGCTGCAAACTAATTGCATAGTTTCATCCATTAATCTTCTGATCCGAATAGATTGGGCTCCAAGGTGAAATCATGGTTGGGAAACAGCCCAAAGTTTGAGCACGTGACTTTGTGATTCATTTAAACAAATGCTCGAAGTCACTATTATTAGTACTGATTCAATTAGTTTAAAATGAAGCTATTTGGATCAGCGGTATACTGTTCAAACATGGCAGTATCACCCATTCATGTTTCAAGGAGGCCCTCTTGTGGCAAGGACTTGATATTACAGTACATAAGGTTATAATGTGAATATCCTGTATTTTATATACGTCATAAAATATTTTAATTCTTTATTAACGGAAATATAGCAGAACTTCATCACTTCTAGGAAGAGAGCGTATATCCCTCTGTCTGTAGTAAAGAAGTCTAACCTGACCGAAAATAATGCCTGCATCAGTTTGTCAGCAGGGGCGAGGCTTCTGGGGGGTTGGGGGGACGGCACCCCCCCGGCCCGGGTCTAGATGGGGCCCGGATGGGAGAGAGGATAAGATTTCAGGTAGCCAGGCCTCTTTCACGTCCGAGGAGAGCTGGAGAAGGCGGGCCCTCTCCTGATTGTAACCAGATGAGCACGGTGTATGGTCAAAGTCATAGCCTACTTTACGTCATAGTAGGTGTAAAATATTGAATAAAATGTTGTGTTGCATGACTGGCTTTATTTTCACTCTTGCATTTAACTTCATGACACGCAAATTTTCAAGTGGATATTTTCTCCAAGTGTATTTTGGGTAAAACATCTACATTCAGTGAGTTTTGAACCGCCCTCCTTTTATTTTTGACTCTTCCCGTCACCGTTGTAACCTCTGAGCGCTCATTCTCCAAGTTAAAACTCATTAAAAAACTTATTGAGGAGCATAGTGGGACAGGAGAGACTGAGTGAACTTGCCATGTTGTCCATAGAGAATGAGAGAGCAAAGAAAATGGACATACAGAGCATTGTGGACGAGTTCGCGGAGCGCAAGGCTCGTCGTATGCCCTTCAAATAGTAGTGTGTAGGCCTAAAGTACTTCATATTAAAATTGTGTTTGTGAACAAATGGGCCACTGTAGCAGTTTTACTGATACAGGCTCTGAGTTAAAATAGAAAAAGTGGGTGTCAAAATGATCCGATCGCTATCCGTGGTGCTGAACCGTTTTAATTTGTGTTGTTCTTTCATTAGTTGCCATGTACCCTAATGTTTTGGTTGTTCTCTTGGTGTGTTATATTTCATGTCCATTTGATGGACTTCAAAATGACAGTTGCTTTCCGTGGTGCCGAAGCTTGTAAGCCCCGCTGTTGCGGGGATATGTATGTTGTAAAATTATGGTATGATGAGCTTTATTATTTGGGTATAAAGGGTCATTTGCCCCGCCCGGCTCTGATTTGTTCCGCTAGTGTTTGTCAGCTTTATATAATGATCACTCTCCCGACTTTTCTTTGATGGGAAAGATCCTACTTTATTACCATGACTAGTGATTTTTTTATTGTATGTATTCATTTATTATTATTATTTTTTTTTTTAAAGGATCAGCTATAGCTGCAGGAAGACTAGGAGAACACTATTATAGAAAGCATTCAGCGCTAAATCGACCTGCTCATTGATCTGTACTTTTCAGTGAGAATAATGGAGAAACTGTTACACTATTAGAAAATTGTATGATTTATTATAGGAGTAGGAAAAATGTCCGTAATCTATGAGGTAAATTTAAACTAATTTTACAGAGGTAAAAAGGCCAACAAAGTCTTACTGTATTTTATGCTAACAGATGATGTTAGGCTGGTGAGGGAGAACATGCAGAGGGTTGGCGTGACAGAAGAGGATACTGATGGAGGCAGATGATCCCCTGAACCCTAAAGGGAACAGCCGAAAGAAGAAGAAACTGACACCTTGAAGAAAACTTGTCACTACATGAGGTGGGAATATGAACATGATGTATTTATACATATGACAAAGGGTTAACATACAGCAAATACCCAGTGCTTTTGAAAAAAGGAAAGTGCATTCCTATCTCAGGGGGAAAAAAATTCTCCACATTATTTGTACAGGTAAATTTCCTGCATACCTAATTTAAGGTAAGGTCAGTGCTAAATTACTAATTTTATCATAGAGAAAGGGACTAATGTACCACCAACATGGCAGTGATGCCTTCGGTTGGAAATGTTCAGTATTATTAGGAAAGGTAAAAGAAGTTAAGGTTAAACAACCACAAACAGGGTTATAGCCACAAAATACGCTTGCTAATGCTAATGCTAATGGCCGCAGGGCTAGCTGCCGCTGTTACAAATTATAAGTTAAAGAATTATATCGAGGGCTTGGAGCCATAGAGGCGTAAGTGACATTTTAACTTTACAGGAGAGCCAAAACAAACAAACAAACAAAAACAAACAAACAAAAAACCCAGCAAAAATAAATAAATAAAATAAATAAAAAATAAAATAAAAATGAAAATATAGTTTGCTCATACTTTGCATACTGATTTTAGTTTTTTTTAAGCATGTTTCTTTCTTACAAATTGATGACACAATGCTTAATGAACAATATTGTCTTTGTCATAAAAGCACATATGCCCTTTTGGCACCAACTTCTTCTGTGTATTCAGATTTAAGCCTTTTGGTTCATGCTGAAACACTCTTTCTATTATTATTTTACTTCTGTAATTTTGACAGTAGATAGAGCACATCAAGAGCTTTCATTTGATATATATATCTTATTTTTGACCAAAATTTCACTTACGCCCCTATGGCTCCAAGCCCTCGATATATGATGCTGCAAGAATGACAACTTCATTAAAATCTGTGAGTAAATTAAGATTATTACCCCATGGTGTCAGTAGGATTCAGTCAATACATCCACAAAGTCTAAGAAAACTATACATATTAAATGAATGTCAGTTATGCCCTGGGTTGATTAAAAGAAAACATGCAGCTTTAACAGTTTTTTTATTTTTTTTTTAGGAATGCAAAAGTTCAATGCAATAGTGGTAAAAGTTGCAAATGTTTTCATTACCACATGGAGCAGAATTTTCTCTGAAGTTAACAAAGAAATTTGTTTTTGCTCACATATTATTCATCAGTACTATTTATGGGGAAATTGGTGTGGTTTATGATGTGATTTAAAAAAAAAAGGTGTTTCCTAATATTTTGCCCTGTTTTATGGATAGATTACATTTTAGAAAGTGGACCACCACTGCCATCGTGACCGCAGTGATAAATATGAAGAAGAAAAGTGACAATGAAGAAGCTTCTTTCTCATAATTTAGGGCAGAGATCTTTTGGTGGATTGCATCAGACTTTAGAAAGTATTCCAAATAAAGTGCAAGTGAAGTTGTTAATGAACAGTATTTATCATTGAATTTTACATGACTAACAACATATTTGTTATTGCACTTTTACAATGACACAAATGACACTTTGTATCAAATATTACTCCAGCAGAATTTCAATCAGTTTTTAAATCAATACAAATTTAGCTAATATAAGTTGTGACAAATTGAATACTTCCAGAAAGGCAGTGAGCTCTCTGCCGCTCAGCTTAAACAGGTTTCATTACAATGTTAGTTTTAAGGGAAACAAATGGTTGACTGAAGTTTTAAAAAAGTGCACTTTTCCTTTTCTGCCACTAGATGTCCCACATCGACCATGGTTGAAGTTTCCCTCAGCAGGGTTTAGTTTTCAGTGACAATGCTGCCAAACCAAACACATCCACGGGGCTGTGTGATTTCTTTAAACACATCTGTCTGCTCTTCGCCATTTAGCTGGGGGCGAACTACAGATCACACCAGCCATTTATCCATCACCGTGTCTCTCAGTCACACTCAAATCAAATGGAATGAATGTCAAAGTTACATCATTGAGTCAAATTACACACAATTGAATGCAGTAAAAATGTACTTTTTTATTCATTCAGTTCTTTTTTTTATGCCTCTTTTCTCTCCTAATAATTAATTCACATAAACCCACATCATTTACAAATAACTTTTCAAGTATATGTCATCTAATGGGAAAAAAAATTAACACCTGCAGATAGATTCCAGCCTTTACCGCATTAATATAAAATAAACACAAAACACTGCAAAAGAAAAACTATTCACACTAACAGATCCTCTTCCAGCTAACAGTCCTTGGCACATCTGGCAAACAGAGGTGCAGTGCTGCTGGCAGTGTCTTTAGAACTGATGCTTTGACAATTTACAAAACCAATAAAAACAGTATATTTGGGGGGCATCTTTAGTTTTAATCTTTGTCAAAGCTTGAAAGTGGTATTAATGCATTTGTTTATTGAGAGAGGAGTGTCTGTGTGACTGTGAGTGGACTTACTTCACAAGCCCATAACATCTCATATTTAACATGCAACAGAATCTTAATAATACTAATAAGGGAATATTTTGATTTAAGGTTTTAAGGAGGGGACACACCGACTCTTATAGTTTTGGTCATAATTTCTAGTGATAATTGTCTCAATACTGCAAGGTAACGATGGCCAACAGTCATACAAAAATGTAAGACTTATCAGCAAAATATACCTGATGTAGCTACTAGGCTGAATGTCCCCTGTCAGATTATTATATTGAGGAAATAAAACAAAAATAAAATGATTGCAAATTTGTTGTTATGTAAACTTTTCTTTTTTTAGCTTCATCAGGTGAAGCTAATTTGCTTTTTCATGTCATACCATATAGTGTGTGTATTATTAATTGTATTTAAACCAGAAATCAGCAGTATGGTAAAAAATGTAATCTGTATGTGATGACAGCTGCAGAGACTGTTGTATTGTGTTGCCAGGGAAACACCCCTGTCAGTCACAGTTGAGTGAACCACACAACACTCCCTGTGAAGGACATAGTACAGCTCTTAAAATATAAACATTTAAAAAGTTTTTTTTTTTTAAATTTACATTTTCTTTGTGTTTACTGATCCATCAAATTACATTTTAGACAAATAATAAGCTAATTCAGAGGTATCAAGAAAGGCTATTTGGTGCAGCAAATACCAATTTTGGATAAATGTACAAAACTTGAGTACTTTAATTTTGTTATCTTTACATTTCAGACTCAATATACTGTAATTTCCCTACATGTATCGGAAACCCCTTGTTATATGGTTATTTACACTAATTCATACACCCATTCCAACTAGGCTCATACATCAATACTGCCAATAATGACAACAGACTATATCTATTGATGAATTTAAAATGATCATAAGGAATGCAGTGAAGAAGTGGATGTTTTTTTCCTTGAGAGGCCACTAAAGTTTTAATATTTTCTGCTATGAGTATTTGTATATTGTATTTTATGTTGTATGGATGTTTTTGAATGGCTGCTTCCTTGGCCAGGTCTCTTTTATGAAAGTGATGTGATCTCAGTGGGAGTTCTTGGTTAAGTAGAGTTAATAACAAAAAGAGACAAAGCATAAAAACAAATGACCTAAAATAGTGTTGAATAGTAAGTTACTCACATCACTCTTATATATAGTTAAGAAAGTTTGTGACATTACATATTTCCAATACATGATACGCAAAGCTCTCCCCATAAATAATCACATTTGGCAACATTGAGTACAAAACTTTGTATTCCTGTAAGACAAAGTGAAGGTGATTGATAAATTACATTGAGAGTGCCTTTAACTGCTCAGATGTGGAGTAGTTGACTTATAGCCTATATATAATTTATCTGACATGACTCAAGTAGAAGAGATGTTTTCCTTTAAGGGCTTTAAAAAAGGATTTTATGGCTTTTTATGGCTTTACAGAATTTGTGTATATCAGCAAACAGAGTAACGCTGTCTTGTGAAGATGTTCTTGCTTTTGGCTTTATTTTGCCCTCTACCAGCTCTGGAGTGAAAGATGTGGCTCTTAAGTTGCTAAATGCTACACTATGTTTCAATTTAGGCTCAAACTTTGTCTCTCTGCTGTTTGGTGTGGGGCCGTCCAACATGATCTTTTGCAAGAAAAGGGGAAGATGCTATTATAACCTGCGTATTAAAATTAAATGACCGTGTGGCAATGCAAATGATAGCATGTACAATGTGCAGGGAGGAAGCTGGGACCTGGGGATCTTATACCTCTTTCATTGCCAGTGTTGGTGCCTATCCAACAGCTATGGGAAAGGGTACTGCAATGATTCAGTTTAGATCATGGCAGGAAGAGGACCGAAATACAAGGACTCTGAAAACATGCAAAAATCAACTTAAACAGAGGATGATATCTGGTCCAAAAATAGAAGATCCTTATTGAAAAAACTAAATCCAAAAAGCAACAGAGTAATGAGCCATGGCTGGATATCCACATACAGGAAAATGAAGACAAGAGACAAAAAAACAGCAAAATAAAACAGGAAGTTGCTAAACACAGAGGCAGGATGCAAACACAGCAACCTGACACAGCGGATTACACTGGGAGGCAAGTGAAATAAACCAAAACTATAAGAATCAGATATAAATAAACTCTAGACGCTAACAGAAAATGGATTTCAAAAGTATGAAACATTAAACGGTAAGAATCCTAAAGAATAAACTCAAAACTGAGGCCAAAGAGCCTTGACAGATGGAGCCCATTAGATCCTCTTTGCTATGATTTTCTTCCACCTGAAATTACCCTGTTAAACACTGCATAATGTTTGGTTCTGTAACTTGTTAAAATGATGGCTGATTCTTAAAAGGCACCAAGATGGGGCTGACCTGGCCAGCACCATCACCAGCACCAGAACCAGAACCAGAACCAGCATCAGCACCAGCTTTTTTAGTAAAGCCACAATATTAACTAGACCAATAAGATTTTGTGTCCAAATCTTATCAAAATGCAAGTGAAAATGCTTCTCAATGTTCTTTCAGATAGATGCAACAGACCACAAATATAATCTTTTAAACTTGAGTCGGAGAACTTATTTGGCAGGTTCTGGTTATATAACAAAATGACAGCTTTGTGCTTCTGTGCACTGATGCAGAAGTGTACTTCAGGGGTGTGTCAGTATGCTGTGACGTCACTGGGTATAGTCACAGGTGCAACCAGAGCGTGCAGTAAAACAATGCTTTTCAACATACAGCAGCATTAAGTCACGCTTAAATTAGGAATTGTTCCAGCTGGATGTTGCCAGATAAAAATGCACATAACGACCTTTCTTATAAATGTCAAGTTACATTTGTGGTTGCCAAAGGGCTGTGCTGTTTCTCAGCATGGAAACGGTTTCAAAATGCATGCAACATCTAATTAAGTGTAAAGACATTCACATATTATAGTGGAATTAGAAACAAACAACCTACAGTGTGGCGTAATGAGTGAAGTTTGTAAGGATGTGAGTGTAGTTAACCATCAATAGGCTGTCCATGCTGCACCCTGCAAATAAAGCTTTCCATTCTGCTCTGCCACAGACCATGAAATAGTCACTCAGCTCTGAAATGGAGAGAATCACTCACATGGAGAAACAGCGAGAAGTTCGGTTAGTTCTGCAGTGCAGGTAGGAGATAGATACTTGGAGGCACAGACTTATTGCAGCCCTTCATAGATATCTGCCAAAGTCTACACAAACATTAGAGGGAAACGGGGAAACAAAATTACAGAAATCTGCTAAGTTTGACAAATGGTTGGCTCCGCTTTGCCACTAGCTATTAGCCGGCAATGATTAATAAGTGAGAAAATAATTGCACTTCATTGAGATTGATGACGCCCCATTTAACCTCCCCACTCATCCTGGCTGCGCCACAGAGCACCAAGATGAGCCTCGGACACACTGCTGCTCTGCTGGCCTCATTGGTATCAAACACACACACACACACACACATAGGTACACACACAGGGTCTGTAATGATCCTATGGGGCATTTTTAGGAGCCTTGTGGCGCTCTGATCATAAGTTCATTGATAATAAGTGAAAAACAATGATCTCAGTGCTAGGAGGCCTCTGGGAAGCTCTCACTCCACCAATATAGAAGCATTTAAGTCAAACACCATGGGGAATTAATGACAGCAGAGTCACCATTAACTGCTATGCTAACGAGTTTGTGAGCTTTGGCCCTCTTGTTAGATGCATCTTGCTTGTGTGTGTGTGTGTGTGTGTGTGTGTGTGTGTGTGTGTTTGCTCGTCTACTTGTTGAAGAGCTTGTGCTGGAGAATCTTGTCTATCTGAAATGTACACGGTGAATGTGTCTGAATGTGACTTTTGCTGGTTTTAAATGCAAACAAAGCGGCGGCGATCAGACGAGGCGCTAGGAGTGCCGCGGCGCCTTATCCTCTCAGTCTGTAAAGAGACATGGCCAAGGTTATTAAAGAAGGATGTAGCAGAGCAAGATGGCCGCTGTTGTGACCAGAGGCGGTGTGGAGAGATAAATGGTTGACCCAGCCTGGTGTCAGGTTAGGATTGATGCCACTATCAGCCCCACTGCTTTCCCAATGATTTTCTCAAATCTCTGATAGAGTGTGTTATCTAGTTACTGGCATGAGGGCAACGGCCTGCAGGCACAGAGAAGGTCAATCTATGAGGACAATCTTTGTTGGACTAAATGAGAAAAAAGACCTCACAAAAAAGAATAAAAAGCAGCTGCTAGGTCTCTGGGATAAGATAAGCCAAATTACTTCTCTTTAGTAGAATTGGCCTGAGGCAAAACATC
>VUQJ01045830.1:81345-95501 GCA_015108635.1 Andinoacara biseriatus
CATACACACACACACACACACACACACACACACACACACACACACACACATCATTCTGTTAAGGGGTTGTGGGTCCACATTTAATGCAGCCAATTACTTAGCCCCCCTCATTCCTCTGGCTGCTGTATTACGTCAGGCTTGGCAGACTGCATTTTTAGCTGGTAGATGCCATTGGCCCTCCCTCTATCTGTGGATTGAGTTACCACGTTACAGCTGTAAGAGTCCAATGGAGGCCTCCCTGGGTTCCCCTTATCCAATCACGACACATCGACCCACTGCGTATTGATGCAAACAAGGAGATGGGAAGGCCATGTCCAGTAAGGTTTTGGCGGAAGACAGCAACAAAGAAACAGAAGCAGGGGCCATAGAGAGCTTCTTGAGGGTAACTGAGACCAGCCAAAATGTGCATTCATGTCTTGCCACAGATTGTATGGTGGTCATGCATGCTGAGTATAAATGTGTTTCTATAGAACGTGGCCTGTGGTGAAGACCTGAGTGCCAAATGTTAATGCTAGCTTTTTTGCATTGCTCCCAGACACCAGAAATTACAAGGTTGAAAGAGGAAAAACTGTGAGCTGAGTTATTCATACAGGATTTTTTTCAGTTTTTCTCTCCATGCTCCCTCTCATTATTTCAGCCTTTAATAGGCGTAAAATACTTCAGGGAGCAGTTTCTCTGAAGGTAGAATATCAAGTTGTTATCTGCACAGCTGAGGCATCAGAACTGCGCGATGACAGCTAGACCCCATGCTGCTAAAGCAACTCTCATAGGGCCTCAGAAAGCCTGGAATGTTTTCACTCAAGTACCAAGTGTTTGCCCATTGGAGTAAACAGTATAAAAGCCAGCAGCTTGACAAACAACCCCTCCCCAGGACAATTCACAAAGCCCTAGGCTTTCACAATACCATCTGCACTGACATGCTGGTGGTCACTCTTTTCCTTAAACTTGTGCTCCCCATCTCTTGTAATCCTTTCTTCAGCCCAGTTTGCTTTACTCACATCTGAGCAGTCTTGCTTCCTTGGTCTAAAGAGATATTCTGTTGTTTCACTTTCTCACCAACTAATCCTATTCATTCAACTTTTAGGCAGGGTACACAGGAGTGTGCCAACAGTGTGTATAGATGCCTGTATGTAAAGGACAGGAAAAACAGCAGCAGTACATGAAAACAGAAAGCCACCATGTTGGCACCAAACTGATTGACAGAGAAGGTCAGCAAGAAGGAGCATTCAAGGTCATCTTCACAGTCTTTCACTTTGGTAGACTTTTCAGCTCATAACATGAGTTCCCAGCAAGCATACACAATGGTGGATTATGAAGGAAAACTAGATGGGAAGCTCTGCTTTGTGTCTAACTGCTGCTTGCTCATAGTGTGCCTGAAAGTAATTGCAATCCATTATGGCTCCAGTTTGTGCATTATTAGTTGTGTCCTTCATCATGTAATAACCACAGAAGATGTAATGAGTTGATGATTCACTCCTGAACTCCTAGCCTTGAATACAGAGTAGATGGTGTCCTTAATAAGGAAGAATGCACATATTTTCTCCTTATATTTATGGACCGGATGATTAATTGATAGGTGATTAGTTGCAGAGAAAAGATTAAAAAGCATAATTGAATGCGTTATTGAGGTATTTTGTGGTTAAAACATTACCCTTAGTTTTGTTTCTAACTGAGACCTCAATCATAAGATGTGCCAATATATTGTATGCAGACTGTATTCTTGTGATCTGACAGAGTGATTTCTTATCTTTGTGGGGATATCAAACATCAGTGTGATAATAGGTTGTTGTTGATAAGTATACAAATCTTTCCAAACACCCTCACTGACCCCACAGTACCAGATCGAATGATTTGATTAAACAGTGACTGAGCAAACTGACGTCTCTGTCTGGACACAGTGACTCAGTAAGAGTACAGAGAGAAACCCAGAGTGAGACTGAGAATAAGTTGGAGATGCAATGAAGGGATATGCGAGTGGAGGAAATGAGACACCGATCTGGGAAGTGCCTTCCTGGTGTAATGCCGGAGTAATGACATCACTACTCGGGGGACATCTGAAAGTAGTCGAAAAAACTTCAGGCATATTCATAGTCTGCTAATGAGACTGTTTAATTTTTACACTTGAACATAAAGTACCATATACACAGTGTGGGGTACATAAATAGTTGGCGGCTAGTTTAAACACTGCATAACGTTATGGGATGTGAGCCCTTGAGCTAGCTGCTTAACTATCGTAGCTAATCTGTGATTGTAGCCCAGTCGCTGATGAATCTCATTCATAAATGAGAACAATGGGTTTAACAGAATTACCACTCTGTCTTTGAATATTCACTTTTGCACTTCACATTGAATTAATTTGCAATTCAAACAGAGCTTCAACACATTGCTGTGCTGCTCGCATACAGACGAGAACCAGGTGATCTGCAAAACAGATGCTTTGAGTTCCCTCACATCCCTGCGGTTTTCACCTTCCCCTTGAAGTCAGACACATACACCATGAGATTACAGGTCAGTCGCTATTGTTGGTGAGCCCCTGCAGAGCAAAAGCCTGGAAGCAATGCAGGGTTTTAGGTGCCTTGCGTCTGCTTAAAGGGATCACAGTGTGAATTTGGAACAAAGAGGGCGGTATGAATCTGATATTCCCTTGGTGTCACGCAAACAGCCACGTCTTTCACACATTCTGTCCTCTTCCCCCTCTCTCTTTGACTTCACCGTCTCTGTAATCATTTTCAAGAGCATCCCCCACCTCCTCTTCAGTGAAGTGTGACGTCCAGCTGGGAGGGGATATTTTTTGGTTAAGTTATCAATAGAATGTTATACAGTATTCTCCAATGCAATCAAGAAAAGCCAATACAAACTCTCATTTCTTGCTTTCTTTGTTTTCCTTGCAGCTTTTCAGTTTTCACACTGGTCACTCTAACTATAACTCATCCATTCCAATTTTTTCTGTCTTCTCTTAGATGTTAAGAAGGACTGGTCAGACCATGCTCTGTGGTGGGAGAAGAAGAAGACATGGCTGCTAAAAACCCACTGGACATTGGACAAGTATGGCATCCAAGCTGACGCCAGGCTGCTCTTTACGCCACAGCACAAACTGCTGCGCCTCCAGCTGCCCAACATGAAGCACATGAAAGTGAAGGTCAACTTCTCAGACCGGGTCTTCAAGGCTGTTTCGGACATCTGCAAAACTTTCAGTGAGTGGACGATTGACTCATTTTCAGAAGAATAGGTGAAATGTTTTAATTTTAAGTGCACATGTAGAAAATGGTCACAAAGCCAGTGTGAGATGAGGTTGTGTTTCTGAAATTATTTTCCATTTCAGAACAGTGGATCTGGTTTACTTGTACACACCCTGTTTAACTGGAAACTTCCCCTGATGATAGTATTTTTGGAAAAGCTCTGAAATGCTCAGCATCAAACATAGCTAATCATGCCCTTCCTCTCTCTTTGTTTTTATACTTGGCAATTTGTTGTGTTTATTAAACACAGTCTAAGCTCTCAATGGTGTCTCCTGACTTTCAGTCCCATCTAAAATCATGTCCTTGGAACCAGGGCTCCAATCAGTCTCACATTAATGTTTCGTAAACAGAGATTATTTATCTGTCTCAGACTTAATACAAAGGCACGCCACAAGGTACACATTCATATACAGATAAATAACTCCAACTCTTGGTCACAGTCTTGCTCACTATCCTTTCTTCCAATATCAGGTCAAAATTTAAGTGTCCCCTGTGGTATAAGTAATACCCTAAGGTCACACGCACTCACTCTATAGATATCTTCTGTAACTGGCTCCATGCTGTTCTGCCAGAGAGGTCTCAGAGATCACATGTTCTTTGCGGTAGATATATGACAGCTTACTGAGCTGACTCACAGTTGGACTGATGTGGAAGCATTTTTTGTCATTTGGGCAACTTTTCTCAGTTTGGCAGTTTTCTCTGCATATTTTCTGCTGACTGCCTGTGAGTTGCATAGTATATGGGGGGACAGGAAGAGCAGAGGCCTGTCCAGCTGGCCTTTTTTTCAGACAGCAAAAAGGGAGGAGCAAGAATACTGGAAGACAGAAACCAGATTAGATTTTCTTTTCCCGTTGATGATGACGAGCTTGCCTTTAATTCCAGATATAGTTTGCATGCTAATTTCTTCAGAGTTATTTTACTGTTGTTTGTTGTTGTTGTTTCTTTTGTTTTCTCTTCTGGCAAGTTTGCAAAACAAAAACAGAAAAAAAATGTTCTAGAACTAACAAACGTGCTTTTCTCCAACATGTTTTGCCTGGTTTTCAGTCTCTTTAGCGCAATCTACTTCTGACAGTGAACATCCTACAAAGCATAAGAAATCAGCATAACACTCTGATTATCCTTACATACTTCTCCCATGTCCAAGGGGGCTTTGTCTTGACAGACACAGTCCATCTGGTCAGACTGGAAAAGAGAAGAGGACTCAACAAAAAGGCTAATGTACTGTAATACATAGAAATCACTCAGTTCTACTCCTGTTTTGGCCTCTAATTCCATTTGGCAGCTGTCACATCCTCCCCTGCACTGCTTAGTTGAGAGGGAATAAAAAGCATCAGGGATTTTCCACATTTAGTTTCAAGATAACATTTTTGAACTCTGTAAACAATTCAGAGTTCTCTGAAATAATATTTTTTCCACTGTTTTTTTTTCTTTCTTTTTTGAATGTCTTCTGTGAAGGGATGCAATTGTCATTGTTAATGAAACTATTTTAGTCTGATAAAGGTCAGAAAGTAACTGCAGTGAAAACTGTTTTCCAATTTTCTGGAACTCAGACCAAAAAATATTAAGATTACAGTTTTAGAGAACAGAGAAAATTAGCAAATCTTTACTTTTTGGAAGGTGCAACCAATAAATAGTTTGCAGTTATAGTTCAGGAAGGCCATAAAGTCCAACTCACCCCACAATCCTGGCACATCAGCTAATGAAACAACAGGGAGCACTCTTTAAGCTGCTTTTGCCAGCCCTCTATTGCAAGGTGCTTTGCCCCCCACCCAATTTCCAGCTCCTCCTTTTACTCAGTCTGACCTAACCTGCCGTATCTTCACAACCTGTTTTTTTTATACTCACTGCAAACTTTTCAAGCGCGCACACACACGCACACCATCACCATTTGTCCTGTGAGCCAGCAGACAGAATGTACTCTTCATAACTGACTAACACATGACTGTGGACCTTGGAGCCTGAGGTGGTGCAAAACTGAAACTGTTCCCTTAGAAAAGCATCATTTAAGAGTAACAAGAGTCAAGCTGCTCCACTTCAAAGTAGTGTTGTCTTTTACTACCATGTGTGGGAAAACAGACACAGAGCAGCTTTCTGTGGAACGGCTAATGGGCAGTACCAGTATTGAAATGTTACAGGGAGCCGTCAAAAACATGACTGGAAAATTGGACTCGGAGAGCTTTGTCAGTATCACCCCACGTGAAGAGCACAAGAGTGTGAGTTTGAAAGAGACAGCTGGAATTTTTTGGTCCCACTACTTCTTGAGAAACCTTTTTGATTTTTGTATGAACTTGGCGCTGTCATTTTGGTCTAGCAGAGTTATGGCCCATCAACCTGTGGCCTGCTTGACTGGGCCCACATGTGCTCTCAACTGTTGTCATAACACAGTAGGACTGTGGTTTGGCCTCAGCTCCAACTCCTAAATTAAAGTGCATCATTATCCTTTCTGAGTTGCGTTTTGCACATTTTTAGCCTTGCGTCTGACAGATAAAGGGAACTGTCACTTTTCCCAAGCCACTAGGGTCACTTGGTATAGAATGAAAAATAGTACAAGAGACTTGTGTGCCATTTAAAGAACTGAATGAATTCATTTGACTTACTACAAATGCCAGATGTTTATCTTCATTGTATTCGCAAATAGCTCAATTCAGTTCAACATGAGAATGCACATGGCGTGGGTATATTATCCATTCAGTGAGTCTTTAGTCCTTATCGTCATCAAACACAGATGCTTGATGAAATTGTGACAGCAGCCACTGGTCAGTGCTTTACAGCAAGTAGAAAGTTAAACACGGGAATGAATATATTAAATAAAAATAAATAAATTCAAGGATATGTAACACAAGACTGTGTGTGTGTGTGTGTGTGTGTAAGTTCAAGCTGCTGTTTGCAACAACAAAAAAAGACATTTTCACAGCTCAGTATTTATTATCCTGTAATTGTCTTATGGGATGAAGGAGCAGGTGTGTTATTGTGATGTGTTTAGAAGTCTGATAGCCCACGGACAAAAACTGTTTTTCAGTCTGTTGGTTCTGCCTTTCTGAGACCTGAACCACTTACCCGATGGCAGAAGGTTAAACAGTACATGGCCAGGGTGAATAGAGTCTGTGGAAATTTCCTTGGCCTGGAAAAGCCAGCGGAAGCTAGCGATGTCTTCCAGGGTGGGCAGAGGGCTACCAAATAAGTCGCTAGATATCCCTGTCCTGCTGTTACCATGCCTTGGCAGCCTGCCCAAGTAAAACCTATATGTGGCAACTGGAGCACCTATTCTTACTATTGAGGAGTATGCAAGGGAAACACAGGAACGAGATGATTCCTTGTTAATTTTTTGCCCATGTAGGTCTATATCAGTTTGTACGGTAAACTTTAGTGTTGTAAAATTAGACTGTGACGGTGTTTGTGATTCTTCTGCGGCTGGTCTTACTCACTGCAGTGAATCATCTGTTCCAAGGAGTAAATCTTGCAAGCGCTCTGGCTCTTAGTCAACCCCTTTCCTCTGGCTTCAGGCCTGGTTACTGCCACAAGTCAGCAGGATAGAAGATTGGGATCTTATTGTCTAGGTGTCATTTCTGCTAATGGAAATACACCAAGCCTTTGTAAGCATTCTGACCATCATTCCCCCACCCCCGACACTAGCCAAAAGTATGTGGTGAGTGTAGGAGTATGAATATGTCAGCAAAAAATAAACTGTAACACTTGCCCGGGATGAGAATTGGCATTTCCAAAGACCGTGGTTCCAGAAAAGGGTGTATTGCCTACTCTGAGCTGAGAGTGGAGTGTTTCCTCAAGTAGAGGTATTTAAGTATCTCGGAGTCTGTTCCCAAGTAGGAGAAGAACTGAGCAGAAGGTCGACAGGGAGATTGAGTGATGCAGCTTTGGCATTTATGGCAATGATCTACATTCCTACCACCTATGGGCACAAACTGTGGTGGGTAGTGACCTAAAGAATATAATCATGGACACGAGCAACATAAATAAGCTCTTGAGTAGAAAATATTTCTGGATGTCAATCCATCTTACTGGAAATAATGCACATTACTATAAAAAGACAGATTTTTCCAGAAATGGCTCAGTTTCATTAACACATTAAGCTCACAAGTTCAAGCTCATATGTTGCGAAGTAACCACTGGTATATGGAGCCTTTGCTTGCTAATTAATTAGCTAATTAGCTTAATTTGTTGGAATTGGAATTAGAATACATAGTAGCACCTTCTATATTTACACCACAAGTGCTTTAAATGAAATAGGTGATTGGATTAGATTTTGATGTCCATTGCTACATAAATATACATATTTATAGTTCCTAAATTAAGTTTAGACTTTTTTGGAAAAGTGTCAGTGGTCTTGACAATGAACCCAAAGTACTGTAAACACCTGATAAATATGAGGTTAATATATTAGCTGTGTACAGCCGTTTCATTGAAATAATAAATATTGACTACATCAGGTGGTTTATCTCCTGTGAGTTTTGTCATATATGGAATGATATATGGAAAGTTCCCAGTGTTAGTGATGGGATCATAACAGTGAAACAGAGTTAGAATAAAATGCCACATGCTTCTGTAACATCTCACCAAGACTCACTGTCCTATCCACGTACTTGCAGTTTGAGACACACTTTGTTGTGTATATTGGCCTCCTTGGGGGCTAAAGCTCAGCTGCAGGCCTGGAACTCACATGGCTGTATAAGGGCACAGGGACTGTGCTCGTTTGCTACAGCAGAGTGAGAATGGGGGAGGAGGGAGGCAGGGAGAGGGTAAGCTTCCATCTGGTAGTTCTTAGAACTCCTGGAATGCTTTTGCTTTAGTTACACAAACCAAACAAGCTTGCTCACCAAGCCAAGACGTTCTCTCAACCCTTCTGCCTCTGCTTTCCACAACACCTTTTCATTCAATTGAAAAAATATATAGATTGATTCAGTTCAGCAGATATGAGAGAGTGAATAACTGTGCACTTGATTGTGTTAAAATATGAAATATTGCTTTCAAATATCTGCTTGCTCTTTAATTCATGTGGAATCCTTAAAAAACACAAACCCAGCCAAGGTTCCAGATGTGCTTCGCTTCTAGACGAGCTCCATCTATTCTGGTCCTGACACATTCTGGCCGTCTCACCGCCTACATCATAACCATCCCAAACCCATCTTAAAACATTATTCCTGCTGCTGAGTGATGGTTCCCTGGCCTCCTGGCCCTGGGGAAGGAGGGAAAATAGAAAGAAAAGACTGCTCTGTTTTAGTCATTATATTCAATGTGGTGGGTGTCTTAGTGTCTGATTTGGATCTTGCACACATCTGCACACATGCAGTTACAGTGTGGTTCGTTTTCATCTTTATTACCTGTTTGTTGTGAAGAGTAAGAGTTCTTTTGGTAAAAGCCATGCTACCCTGCTGTTCTCCAATGGCACCTGAATTATGTTATTAATGTGTATTAAAGAAATAGTCTAAGGAAGAAGAGTAGGAGGGTGATGGAGGATGTCTGCCCTGTCTCAGCTGGGGATTAAAGTTAAAGCAAGATTTGCTGGAGCCCTGAGAAAAGGGATTTACAGTATTCCACCCCTTATGTGCACAAATATCTTGCATCTACTGTTTCCCCTCGCTTTTTCTTACTACCTCTCTGCTTCTAACCTTTCTTGAGATATAGGTTAATTTAGCATCCCTATATTCACCTACTATATAATTTATAGTGATTGAGGTCATGTGGTTTTATTTCAAGCCTGTATGTACTTAGTTTGTGGCATCAAAACTTGCCTGTCTTAGTGTCCAGATGGACTTTGTTGCTAGTCAAGGTTTACGTTGAAGTGATATGAAATGAACCTTCGTGATGTTTCTCCCCCCAGATATCCGCCACCCAGAGGAGTTATCTCTACTGCGCAAGCCCCGTGATTCCAAAAAGAAGAAGAAAAAGTTGGAAGAGGCAGAAGAGGATGATCTGGAACTGGAGGGTCCACTGTTAACACCTGGATCAGGTGAGCTGCTTGTAAGGCTTGTTAACAGTGTTTGCTCAAATAATTCCAGCTGATTTTGTTAATAGAGGAACAAAAATCTTTCTTAATGAAGAAAATCAGGATATTTTTCAGTTCACATCTAACTTCTGAGCTAAAAGCATAGTGGTTTGTGTAAAATTAAGTATTCAGTTTTTTAGATTTTGGTTTGTTTTGAAGGGTTTTTTTTCTTATTTTGTTGTAAAACAATGCTCTTATTTTCCTGAGACAGCAGGTTGAATAGCAGCTTCTACAGGCTCCATGAAGCCTCTTCAATCCTTTTTTGTATTTGATGCACTTGTAGTTTAAAAAAAAAAAAAAGCCTAAGATGACTGGAGTTTGCTGCACCCTGCTTCTCGTGACCAAATATGAATGTGTGAGTTTGAGGCCTGCATGGGATCTACAGCCCTCGCTCCCAATTTCTTGGCAGGGAGGACTAAAAATGGCTGAGATTCCACACATAGTTGGTCACGCTGCCATTTTAAACCCAAACCAGGCTACAGGAGTGCAGTCATAATGACCCTCCTTCAGTGATGGAAGAGTTACAACCATATGAGCAGAGAGGAACAGAACAAAACAGACCGGAGTGCTGTCACAGAGTCAGCATTAAGCAAAACTGCTAACACCATGAGACGGGGTGAATGAGGCTCTTTGTGTGTAATTGGATTAGACACTCATTTGCAACAGTATTGATACCCACAGTGCCGTCTTCACCTCCTCTGGTTGACACATAATTTTGCACAGAACCACTGCAGACAGGTGGGTGCACAGCCCCCCCCCCCTCCACTAGCAGCTGAACACATGAACGATAGTTCAACACTGAAGAGCACTTTATGAGGAATTTCAGGCTTTAGTAAAGCTCCCATTTCAATCACACTGAAGTATTAAACAGTTATAAATGTTAACATAGCCAGCGCACATTTGACGTTGACCTCTTATTAATTACTTGATTAGGTCTCTGTTATCATAAAGTAGCAACTATGGCTAATAATAAATGTTGAACCTAGGCAGCAAACATAACCAGTCCTCCCCACCTCAGACAACCTAAAAATAGAATTTATTTGCACTACCTAAAAGAATCCTAAAATATTACTCATATATTTTGAAGTTGTATTACTATTTTTTTTTTACCCCTGTATTAGTGAAAATTGTATTGAGTATCAAGTGTTTTCTTGGGTATCACTATCGAGTTTGAAATTCTAGTATTGTGACAATCCTATTTGGATCAGAGTGGATTGATTTGTGTATTATGGTGTATTTATTTGCTCATATATTAAAATGTAACAAGTGATGGAAAATGCAAAAGCAGCTACTTTACAACATCAGATCACACCCAGAGTTACATCACTACATTTTAAGGGGTGTGCTACATTATTGCCTCTGGTTTAGATACATTTTGTTCCCAGTGGGTGAATGTGGTCAGACTATTAGGTGGTGAGGCAAAACAGAGTTTCAACAGGAATGTGGAGAATCTGTTTACTGTCACCAGTCTCCTTGTGTGAAAGTGTGTGTGTGTGTGTTTGTGCGCACACACACAGACTCTATCAGATCAGTTGCTTCAGTCAGAGTACATTTCATGGCCAAGTTGTAAGATGTTATGCAGTCCCTTGTGAGGAAGGGCTGGCCTCTTGGCCTAGGTCTCCTGATAGAAATCACAAGGCTTTGCAAAGATGCAGTCAGTACCATGGCCTTCTCTTTCCTCATTCATTTCCTTCAGAGTGACCTTTATCATATTTAAAGCTGCAGTACTTAATCAGTTATTCAATCTACAGGAAATTAATATGCAGCGGTTTTATTATTCCAATCAAGTATTTCTAACATCCACCCTTTTAAATGTAATACTTATATTTTCTCAATAAGCTGATAAAACAACACAGTTGAATATAATGCCATTCACTCTGACAACTTGCGACTGGCTAATTTCACTTGAGAACACATCTCTGAAGAATTATAGACTAATTGATTATTCAAGAAAATAACTGGGCGACTAATAGATAAATAAAATTTGTGTTAGCAAGCTTTAAATCGATTGTATTGCTTTTTTTCTCAACATCTTTTTAACTAATTTGTTACAACTAAGGCTGGTATAAGAAATGCATACCAAAATAAATTTCTTTAGACTACCTAAATACATGCAGGATAACCTGTGTATACTGTACAGTGAGGTCCATACTGCTCTCATAAGCAAATGTAATGGGCGTATGGTTAAACACCAAGTTCATATCGGGTACGTGACCATTTGTTTCCACTTGCAGACTAGCAGTCTTCTTCCAAAACCGCAATCTCTATATTTAAAAGTACTATTTAGGAAATGTCTCCACACTTGTTTGACCTGCTGCACAGAATTGGTCATTTTTGGTAGAAAAAACCACGTTACTCACCCTCAGCCGTTGCTGTGATCTGACATGACATGATGCTGCCTATGATGGCAGTTCAGCATCTCCCAGTGGACCGACTACATCTTGACGTGCCTGCTGTATGTAATTTTCTGTCTTGTTAATGTTGAGCATGAGAGAACACTCGAACAGCCCATACGTGCTGCACTTCATACGTTTAAGGCTGGGTCATGCTGACCAACGCCCTGCCTGGGTTTTCAATCAGTCATGTTGTGTTGGATGGTTTTGAATGGGTGTATGGAAACGGCAGAACTTCACTAGTCATGCCAGGGCAATCTCCCTGTGCAAAGAGGGTAAACTGAGTCATCCACTCTGAGGCTAGCGGTTGGCAGTGTCTGTGGAAATGCCACCAATCTCCCCATTCTTGTAGTCCTCAACTGTTGTCTTTTTCTCTTGTGTTTCCTTCTATGCCTGTAGAGTTTTCTGTGTCTTAAATCTGTCCCCTTGATTTGATTTCTACCCATTTCCTTCCTTCCCTCCACTTTTTCCTGTCTTTCTTTTTCTTACTCTTTCTCTTTTGATCCTAGCCTCTGAGATAATATACATCGGACCTGTGAAAGGTAAGCTTTCCCCTTCCTCTGTCCTTCTCTTTTCAGCACTGCTTCCTCAGCATTGCCTCCTTATTCCTCCCTACACCCCACAGCTGGTGTATTGAGGTCACATGACATCTGTAGCATTAGCGACTAGCAGCCGAGTCACCTGACTGTTCCTCCAAAGGGAAGTCAGCTGATTTGGGCAGTCTCATGACAAAGGCTTTGCGCCCTTTTAGAAATTAGCTCATTGCTCACTTTTCTTAAAGCTATTCCAGGGGTCTGCTCACTGTGCCTGCTGGATAGCCAATCACTTTTTAAATCTTCATTTTGCTTGAGTATGCAGATGTGAGATGAGGTTGTTATCAAGCAGGTTAGTGGTAGGACATACCGTGTTTTTAGCCATAAAGTGGTGTTCAGAATGAGAATCACATGCTTATAATCCAATCTGCATGCTTCAAATAGCATCCCACACAGGAGCACTGTGTAAAAACCAAATCCACGAGAGACAGTTTCATTTATTGACCACCATCCTATGGTTTACTTCTAGTCTCAACAGCTGATGGTGGTCCTGCTCCTTCCATCTAAGCCCTCTATGAATCTCCAGAGTGGGAGTACTAGCAAGTAAAGTCATGTTAGCATTCTTTGTTTTCGCACCAGCATTGGAGATTCAGTAAACAGGATGGAGGAGGCCTCTTTGTGTTGTTACTGGACCTCCAGCTTTTAATTTATAAACGTTTTCCCTGGATATTTGGCATTCCTCAGGGGACCCTATGGGAGACAGGATAACTCTTCCTGACCTGATGAACTTAGCGTTAGGAGGAAAACCTTGAAAGAACCACTAACACCCTCCCCCCACAAGGAAGGGGAGGCCATAGCCTGCACCATGTTCTCATGACCTCAGTTTGCAAACATAAACATACACATGCACACTCACAAACACAAACCAAGCCCACTTCCTGGTTTCAGAAATGGTCTACTGGTTTAGCCAGTGTTGCTTCTTGACCTAGGCCTTACAGAGGGAGAGTTGGAATGGAGGGGAATGTGGCCATATGTGGAAAACACTTCCCAACATGAGTCAACAGGAAATGTAGATAATTTCACTTTGGGGCCATCTTTTTGTAGCCAAAATTCAAAATTGAAACACTTTAAAACAAATAGACTTATAAAGTCAGCATTTAAGTAATCAAAGACTTATAATCAGTTGTATTTCTCTAACATGTTTAAATTATATTCAGTGTATTCTCCTCCGATATTTGTGCGCACTCTCTCTCTCGTGGGCAAATTGTGCTGTAGTTTGCTGTGTGTGCAGTGCATTCCTGCTGTTTTTTTGTCTGTGAGTAAATGGGTAAACCTCATCGCGTTGTGCATCATCTGCATGCTGATCCACATCTGCCCCGCCATCAGCAGGAGGGTGTTGTTGAAGTCACTCATCTGCAAAGTTTGTGCTGGTAGTCACATGGTGTTGTTGACCATTAACTGGTCAGGGTAGGCTGCAAATGTGTGTGCTGAGACGTTTTCACTCTTTCCTTCTCAATGCTGTGTCAGTGACATATTAGTAAATCTGTAATTAATTGGATTGCAAGTGCCAGTATATGGAAGTGATTTTTTGTAGGTATTCATTTCTGGATCTGCAAGGGAATAACTGATTGATGTGTTTTTTTCAGGGAGCATCTACTCTAGTCCAGGATTATACAGTAAGACTATGACCCCCACTTACGACTCCAGGGACGGCAGCCCTTTGTCTCCCACTTCCGCCTGGTTCGGAGACAGCCCCCTGTCAGAGGGCAATCCCAGCATCCTTGCTGTGAGCCAGCCAATCTCCTCACCAGACATTCTGGTCAAACTCTACAAGCCCCAGTCCTTGCTAGACAAAGCTAAAATCAATCAGGGGTGAGTTACACTTTGTTTAGAAGTTTTGTTTAAAAAGCTTGTCATTACATGTACTGTGTAGTTTGATTCAAAGTACTGGCATTTTTACACATGGACAAAACATTTGCAAGAGAGTGTA
>VUQJ01045831.1:55117-67539 GCA_015108635.1 Andinoacara biseriatus
ATTAAATTTATTGTGTGAACTTCAATTGATGTCAGCTTAATTTAGCATTATATTGTAGTTTGTTTTAGGCCTCCTAACCTTGAACAGAAAGTTCTCCACCTTTTAAAAGACATGCAGAATACATATGTGTGTGTGTGTGTGTGTGTATCTGGGTTAACAAGGAGAAAATCCTCCCTTAATAATATTCAAATCCCTTTCTGACTTACTCACTGATTCAATTTCTCTGTTCAGTGAGGTTTACATAGATGAAATATATCAGTGGAAATTGACTCAGACTGAATCATTTTTTTTGCTTCTGTGTGGAGAATCTGATGAATTGTGTGCTAAAGGTTTTTCTTATAAAAACTAGTGTATTTGTTTTTTCACAAAACTTCAAAGAAATGCTCAGAACAACACAAAAAAAAAGGTATAAAGTGTCACTGCGGGCGTTAACCGTTAGATAAAGATTTCTGCTGCTCACCGCGGCTGAGAGACCAGTTAGCAGCAGTCAGCTCACCTCCTCACGCTTCTCAAACACCGAGATAAACTAATTTCTCTCCTGTGTGTGTCTGTCTCCCACTCAGGTCAGAAAAAGCAGGAGAGATTGCCACTATCCCACTGACTAAGGTATGACTTTACGTCCTTTTTTTTTTGTGTGCTTGTTTTAATCGGCTGGAGAATTTGAGTTTTAAAACATATCACAGTCTTCCTGGATTAAATTCTAATAGGTTGATATACAAAAAGCTTTAAAACCTTCTCTTAAGTAGTCACAAATATTAGGTTTTATAAAAAGGTTCACGTATCTGATTAGATAAACTGCTTTGGCTCAGTCACACTAGATAAAAAGACGATAAAAATCAGTGGTTACCCGATTGCACTGAATTTCTTGCTGCCAGACAGATTCCAGGTCGCTGCAGCATCCAGCTGGTGTCCCAGAGGCTGAGCATGCAGCACTCTTAACCTCCGACCGACCGCTTTCAATCCCACGGCAGTTGCATAGGTTGCCTGGAGAGAGTCAACCTGTCTCCAAACAAAGACCATTTGACTCAGACTGGCGCTCCAGCGGCGATCGCACGGCAGTATAGGGTTAAAATATGTGTGCTGTGTGCACGTTTCAGATGGCTCTCATGTTGCAAAACTAGCGCTGCAAACTAACTGTCGGTCTGGGCATTCAACCCGTGCTTTGCGTGCCTCCATTTTCTTGCTCTTGGGTTTTAGAAATAGTGCGGTTGATTCTGGTGAAGGAGTCGCTCTCATGACTCAGCTAGTGACTGCACTCCCTGGCCAATCAGTGGCATGCTGTTCTTCCGCGTCACACTTTCGGATCGCCTCGAATCGCTTTGAACCCCGGCTGAGTGGGTACTAAAAAAGTACCTGGTACCAGGTCCTAATGGAAATGCCTTCAAACCATGTTGAGTCAAGTTGATCCACGCTGAGTAGGTACTAATGGAAACGTGGCGTTAGTCACTTGATCCTACATCACATGGTTTGAGGTCACGTGTCTACAAAGTAATCCATATGTATGAATATTTAAAGATCTTATTTTCTCTGCCTTCTCTAATGAGCCAGGCTTCCATAGACTAATAATAACGATGCTTTCACCTTAAAAATAGCAGAAGTGTGTGTTTGTGGTGGTCCCTCCCCTTTCTGCCTGTTTGTATCTCCATCCATGGTGAATAAGAAAAAGTGCACGCTGATGACATAATGAAAAATCACATGTGGTCTTTACTTGCCCTGAAAGCCACATGCTGGGCCAGATAATAGTTTGTGCTGAGCTCAACTGCAGAAAGATGTGATCACAGTGTGTTTGTACTGAATACAATACAAGAAACAGTGATTCTACCCTGCTAACAGCTTCCTGTGGGCTAATAGAAACATGCTGCAATTAGCTGTAGTGGCTTGGCCTGGCTCAGAAACTAATTAGCAGTCAGATTGCACAGTGGAGCCATCCTGACCTGATCTCTTTAGAGAGAAAATAACTCGGCAGAATTAAACTTAATGTAAAATCCACACGTTATCAAACCAAAGCAGGAATGCAGCTTCCTGACTGAAATTAAATTTTATACAAATAGACATCCAAAAGTCTGCAGGCTTTTGTGTTGCCTGCTAAATGCAGCTCTGCATCCATCTGTATCATTACATCAGCTTCATCCATTGGATGTGATTTGCTGTAGGCACTGAGGTGGGACCTCCTCTGGTCTACATACATGCTGGGACAAAATGTATCCCCTCTACAAAGTTATTTTAGCGAATCAGAGCTTTAAATGGTGCAACCAACAATAATGTCACAGATGGACCTCCACTGTGACCACTGCTGTGACAACAGATAGAAGAAGGCGTGAGTGCAGATGATCCTGATCCAAATCTACTGTAATCCATGCTTGGCTTTTCACTGTACTACCAAGCACTGCTGCTCCAGCATGAAAGCTAATACTTGTGTAAATGAATGGAAAATTAAAAGGTTTCAGAATAGCAGGCAGTCATATTTTACAAAACCCTCACAAAATAACCTTAAAAAAATCCCAGAAATATTACTGCTGTCAAAAACATGATCATTAGCATCCAAATTCCCTCTGAAGGTGAGCTCTCCGACTTTAACTTCAGCCATGCAGTGGGGGTGCTCTCTGCGACGTCCTGCTAGAAAGCTTTGATATGCAGGCCATCTCTGAAGCACTGCTAAGCCCGTGGCTTGTTGGCTGCATTTGCTGTGATGGGCCGATAAAGAGGAGCAGACACAGCGCTTACATGAAAAGATCAGTCTGAATCAGAGCTCGCAGGTTGTCGGTGTGAAACACATTACAGAGCGAGTCGTTCTCGTTTAACCTTTTATGTTATGTTCAATCACCTGCATCAGCAAGAGGATTTAATTTTTCTTTTTTTAAAAAAAAAAGGAGAGGCTGAAACATTGTTGTAAACGCAGAGCTCGCATTTAAGTTCAGAACTTTTTCAGCTGAAATTCATAATTATTCTATAAATGTTACACTGACAGCAGCAATAAATAAAAAAAATGCACCATCAGACGTGATAGTAGAACCTTGGGTCAGCTCGGTGTTATGAAGTATTAAGCTTCTTGTTGTGTCCTCATTTTCCACACCCACCGCCATCCATCACCCCCTCCCGGCATTCCCTGTAGATCATTAATGAACGTTACAGGGCGTATTCCTGGGTGGCTGAGCTGATCCAGGTGTTTATAGCCATCAGCGTCACCGTGTCCTTCCTGGTCATGGGATCTGCTATGAAGCACACCAGTAAGTCTGCTGATTCCTTCGAAGCAGGTATCCACTGTGGCATCACCACTGGTTTGGGGGTAGTCCCATTTTGAACTTTCACTATTAGCATTTGGGCTGCAGCAACGTTGGTGTTTTAGCAGCCATATAGAGCTGACTCCAAGAGTGTGGAGTCAGATAACGGAGACAACGTTGGTTAGCGAGGTGCATCCATGGGTGGAAACACAGGCCTATATATGTGCTGATTAGTTTTAATTAACATATAAATAGAACTGCTGTCACTGGACAAGCTGCTACCATCACCAAAAGCCACATTAATTGTCAGATAACAGACGACCTGTGTGACCACATACCAGGCTATAAACACAGCATTCACTGGCAGATTTTAACATGGGGGTCTACGGGACTGACTCACTATTGGAGCCAGCCTCGGGGTCAAATTCAGGAAATCTTTTGGTGCTTCTGTATTATTTTTCAGCCCTGAAGGTCACTGCTGTTTGTTTGCTCAATATTATAGGACTAAAAGAGAAAGCAGTGGACATGGAAATACAACACAGTACAAATGTTTCTCTTGTTTAGATACTTATTTATACTTAAATAAGGATTTACAGGCATGAAGTGTTTTTGCTTTAACCGACTGCTTGTATTTCTTTCAGTTGATGGTCTGGTGAGCTCGCTGTGGAGCAGCAGGCTGGAGTGGCTGACTAAAGCCTGGGAGCCAAAGTTGCCACATAAACAGCACATCTGCTCAGCACGAAGGTGACGATGGGGGAGGCAAAGTGTTTAGTTTGGAGAGCCCCATGTGTGGCTCAGTTTGAGGGGGCGCACACACTCAATGGTAAAGCTTCGTGTGCCAGAGAGCGTCATCATCATCATCAGCTGTTCATATGTAAACGTTTGTGAGCAGCAGCTAATAGTTTAATCAGCTGTGTAATTGCTTTCATTTTAATTCCACTTTAAAAACAAGTTAGAGTTCTTCAAAGATGTTTTTTCATATGTGAACTTCAGCTGATTTCGGGAGAGTCACGTGTCCATAGTTTCCTGTCTCAGGGGTGGCACGCAGCGCGGTTTAGGAGACGGTGCTGCCTGGATACACACGATTCCCTCAGGCTAGCAGTGAAGACTGCTCAGTTCTCGCATCAGCACAATCAAAGCATGCAGAGAGCTGCAGGTTAAAGATGGGCCACTGATTGCATCAGACGCTTGCGCGCACACGTGCACATCGTTTGGGTGACATGCAAAAAGACTCATAGTTCAGGGCTGCAGTGCGTGTGTGAAAATATTCGTAATTATATGAATGCAACAATTTTCAAGAATTCAAATAAGTATATAATAAATAACTAGTTTTATTTAAACGATCAAAGAGAATCTGAGCTTTACCATCCCGTCAGTGTGGCCAGGTGGAGGGGTCATCAGGGGTCCCTTCAGAACCGTTCATGTGGACAGCCAGGTGAATATAACATCATTACTGAGGGTGGAGTGTAGAAGAGAAATGTGTAAAACGTGTCTGCCCCTTATTAGGGCTTTCAAGACATTCAAGACACGCCAGGCTGCGTGCCAATGTCTCCTTGGGCAAGATACTGAACCCCAAGTTGCTCTCCAACGCAAGCGTTGGAATGTGAATGTGTGTGAATGTTGGATAATTAAAGCACTTAGTTACACATGGAAGTGCTTGTGTGAATGGGTGTGAATGTAAACGTGTTGCTTTGAGTGCTCAGAGTAGAAAAGCGTTATATAAGAATTAGTCCATTTACCGTCACAGCGACACTCAAACTGATGGCATGGTAAAGCTCAGATTCTCTTTGATCGTTTAAATAAAGCTAGTTATTTATGCAGCACATTTTCAATCCAGCACCTCGTGGGAAACGAGTTGTCAGAGTTTAGCTTCGAATTAATATTTTTCCCGTTGGTTTGAAAAATTGTTGAAGGTTCTCAACATATATGAGAAATGATGGAAAGCACAGCTGTGATTTACGTCACCGTCAGTTATGTGGATCATTTGTTTCAGCGAACAGTCAGGTGATGCATCACTTCTTTACTTTCACCAAGGACGATATGATGCAGTCTGTGCCGGAGGAGGTAATAATTCCATTTAGCTGCTGCGCAGATATTTCCAGGTTTCTTCACTCAGAAACTCTGCTGACCGCAACAGTGTGATCCCTCTCCACACACCGACACCGGTGTCCAGGTCACTGCTCCTCTCCACAAGACTTCAAGCTGGTGTCCTCGCTCTCATACCAAAGTAAAGAGAAGACGATTTCCAGCACTCCAACTTTCAGTCAGTGTTTTTGCCTTGTGGCCACTCCTGTCAGACAGACATGCTGTTCACCCTTTTTCCATCTTGGACCAGCTGCTGGTACTTTGTCTCTTTTCTTTGAGGTGCTTCTTCGGGGCCCTCCTCCCCCGGCACTGTTGGTTCCAACATGATCAGTTTTGGGGCTTTTCTTTTTGGCCACAGCAGCAGCTTTATTGACAGAGAGTGACAGGAAGGCAGGAGGAGAGATGCCTCGTGACATACATGGTCGCCTGCTCTTCCACTGAGCCACCCAGGCGCCCCCCCAGCATGACCATTTTTAACAGCTGCTGGGAGCTGGGTTGAGTTCAGAAAGTTCAGCTTCACCCTGAAGTTCCAGCCCGTTCTCCTCTTTCGTAAAGGTGGCAGGATACCCCCTCTCCATCCGTGCTCTAGGATGTCTGGAAACCTTTCCTGCCTACCTACTTCCCTGAGTTCATCCAGTCTTGCATCTTTATAAGAAATGCGCCGTTGTTCCTTAGAGCTTACATGGCTTGAAACGAAGTGACTGGTGTCATGCTGCTCTGATTGTGAAGGAAATGCAGAATTGCCCCATTCTCTGAAATGTGACCCCTATGATGGCTCTCTTTGGGAGTTCCCAAATCATCCAGGCTTCCTGATTTACCAGAGAAACCCAAAGAGACCCTTAAACAAACCTTAAACTGAGCTGGTGAAGCAGGAGATCTCAGAGTCTGCAGTTATTTCACTGAGGAGAGAAAAGAAAAGTTCATTCACAAACATCTAAAACATTCGACTGAGAAGCTTCAAACTCTGAAGTCACTGCTCAGGTTACCCGTTTGTCTCGGCATAATTTTAGTTTAAATGTAAAAACTGCGTCAACCTATTGTGGAAGTAAGTTTGGGCGCAAAGACTTCAAAGGTTCACCCCTCTTGCACCATATTTGCACCAAAAAACCTGCTCGAGCTGATTTCACAGGCTGTTTACTGAGGTTCTCTCTGTCTCTGCTTTATAATTTAATCTGCAGTGTGTTTTCTCTCCCCTTCACATAAATGAAGAGGACGATCTGTGGTTTTGACACATAATTCATCTGAAACGCTCTTCAGATGCCGACTGATTAAGTTAATTTCATGCTTCTCTTTTTTTCGTCCTCCCAGCGTGGCCAAAGGATTCATGTCACTGCTCGGATTCATTGTCATCTTTATTGTGTCGGTGTGTGATCCCAGGGTAAATAAAACACACACACACACACACACACACAAAGTAATGGCTGCTGTCTGGAATTCTGCCAGTCATCCGTGTTTTCCATCTGCTTCAGGGTTTTGTTGTCATGTTGGACAAAGTTGTGTCGTTCTCCCTCAACACTGAAGTGGGACTGTTTGTCTTCATCATGCTGAGAGAATCCAGAGAGGACAGATTCCAGTGAGTATCTGTGATGTTCAGGATTGGATGAAGTTAAGACTTTATTTCAGCAGCGTTCATTTCCAAAAACAGCTTTGAGTTAGAGTTACAGTTTAACTGGCTTCAGATCAGAAATACAAGTTCCACACTTTGTGTAGCAGCGTGTCTCAGCTCTTCATTTCAGGTCAGTGAGCTTCAGTGAGACTAATATATTGCCTCCCTTGTCCTTCCAGACAGCTCGCTGTCCCTCTGCCGCTGGGCGACTGCGTGTTCAGCCTTAGCTGGCTGCTGCCCACCTACTTCCTGTTTGCAGTAACCTACGACGTCCTGCAGACCCTGGCGGATCTGGCTCATTACCTGCATTTCTACAACCACGATCAGGAGCCACACGTTTACAATCTGACCGGGAGTTTAGCAGCAGCCAATCTCTCCGCCCTGCTCTGATCCTGAGCAGCCAGTTAACACGCACACTGGTAGGAGCTGAAGTTGCCAAATTGACCAGCTTAACGCCTTTGTTTTTTTGCACTGCACTTTCCCTTAAACCGTGCATCAATCTAACAGTCAGGAAGGGGGGGGGGCACTCTTTTATCTCCCCTTCCTCGCTAAAGTAACTACACAGTAGAGTTCAAGATTTGATAGGATTTTATCCAAAATAAAAACAAAAATGTTCCTATACTGTATATAGGAACAACTGCAGTGATCAAAATTAGAGAAAAGTTGCTGTTGGCATAAAATAAGATATTTAAAAATGAAATTAGTGACAATAAGATTAGAAAAACCATTTTAACTGGAACGACCAGCAGATCTGCACCTGTGGATGTTACCAATGCCACACTTCCTTCGGTCCAGTAACCGTAGTGGGTTTCTTTGCCATCACGTTGTCCTCAGCAGTCAGAGATTCTCGATTGGGTTCAGATCAGGACTCGAGGTTAGCCGTTTCATTATTTCAGTCTTAACAGCTGTGAGGAAGTGCTTTACTGGGTCTGCGGGGTGATTAAGGAGCATTGTCTTGCATAAATATTGTTGGCTGATTAGAAGCTGATGTCAGGGCGGGAATAATCTGTGGTTGAAGGAGCTTCTGCTAAACATTAGCTTTCACCTTGCTGAGGGGCTCAACATTTGCTGCAGGAAACACCCACCCTCCATCATCCTCCCTCCCCAAACTCAGCCGGCAGGTGTGGGTGCGTGATGCTCCTGAGCCAACCAAAATCAAACTTCTCATTAAAGTGACGTGGACCAGTTCTTCTGTTCCTCAGCCGATTTCAGTCGAGGCTTTCGATTGGTTGCAGCAGAGCTCAGGTGCTAACAGCAGTGTTTCGGCAAATAATTCGAGCTCCAGCCCCGAATCAGATCTGAGGCTTTCATCCTCTTCTCCTTCATTCGCCTGATATGGATGACGAGCATTTTCGTTGTGAAATGCTTGAATATTCTAGCAGTCGGTGCTCTTTGAACCAGCCGCCATCAACAGCTCACCAACGTTCAAAATGATTGTTTTCCAGTTTTATAGGATCTGTCAGATCCCAAAGGATGCTGGACCGCTCTCTAGTTTTGATCACAGAAACTCTTTAAAGATTATTTTTTGTGCTTCAATAACATCCCCTTTATTTAAATTGGAATGGTTATTCTAACAGCCTCGACTTGGTTCTCTAATTTTGATCTCTGCTGTACTATAGCACAATTTCTCATGGCTGTGCTTAGTTTGTATTCAGTTGAGTTTTTATGAACTCTGTTTTAAACTGAGTTAAACTGCCTTTTCGCTGGGCTGCAGTCGTTGCTTCCGAGTCTGTGTGATGCACAAGAACGGAGACAGATTCAATCTGAGATCAAACCTTTCAGCCTTTAATGTGTAGTTTAATGCATCTGGTAGAACTGCAGTTCTAATTCACAGCGCTGTGCAAAAGTTTCAGGCGAGTAAAGTGATGAAGTTTGAGAAGAAGCATTTTTTTAATTTATCAGCTGTTAACTAAATACAAAGTGTGACGTGGAAAGAAATCTAAATGAAATCAGCGCTCGGTGTGAGCACCCTCTGCCTCTTAAATCGGTGCTTCTTCTCGGTACACTTGCTCATGTTCTTTTAAGTAACTTGGAAGGCGTTCCAGGAAGCCCAGCAGTTCTCATGTGGATTTAGGCTGCCTTGTTTTCTGGCTCTTCATGTAATCCCGGACTCACTCCATGATGCAGAGCTCCGAGTTCTGCGGGTGTCACACCATCTGTTACAGGACTCGTGGTTCTTGTTGCAGCTGATGTTAGTTTTTCATGACTGGCTGTTCGGAGCCGTCGTCCTGCTGCACAATGAATTTCTGCAGTTTCTTTTTAGATTGTGTCTGATAGACGAGCCTGAACATCAGAAACTTTGCACAGTGCTGTTTATTCCCATGTTATAGATTTTCTCCTCATTGCCTTATGCAGAGCAGGAAAAATGATATTTATTGAAACAGTAATGTGGAATAGTACACTGTTATAGTCCTGACGTGGGCAGATCTCTCCTGCAGGGGTTTTCAGCCTTTTCTGCAGCTTACATTATTTCATGCTAACAGTATTGCTGTGCACTGACCCCTCCCTGGAGGAGCTGAGTGTTGCTGCTCTGCACACAGCAGTAGCGTGCACAGTGAAAAGTTAGACTAGAGAGGCTCCCAGTGGTCTGTTTGCATGTTCACAAATACAGGAAATTTTGGTTCAGGCGTGAGCTCCCTGTTTATCCTGCCAATGCACAGACCAAACCTTCAGCCTAGAATAATTCAATTATTTATTATTGCTTATTATAGCCAGTTAGCTGATTTCTGAGGCAAAGTGCGTACTTGTCATCTTGCTCGTAATCGCGGTCTGTGTATATCTTGCGTCACACAGATGTTGCAGAAGTTCCTTCAAAATATCGTTTTTTTTTTTTTTTTTTTTTTTTAATCTAAGAATGTTTGATGAAAGAAAAAAGTTGGCGGATGTAAGCACTGCTCTCAAATATAAACCAGTGCTGTGACTGCAAAGCGCAGTGGAAAAAATGCCTCTAAACGTTTCTCTGCTTAGAAGATCAAATCCTACAATTAAGATAAATCATTTAATGTTTGACGTCCCAGTAACTGCAACTTCCAAATTCTCTCCCGCCCAAGTTTCCCAGTCTGAAAAACCCGAGTGCAGCATGCCACTTTATTGCTTTCTGCAGCAGCAGCATGAGAATGCTTGGATTTAAAGATTTACTGATTTTGTTACTTTTGTTTGGCATAAATTAAAAACATGGATTCACGACTGACGCTGAATCGAACTCTTTGGTGTTATTTCAGCACCGACACGCTTACAGACACACAAAATAACACAAAGCTCTTATCAAAATATATTTTATTCTGCACTTAAGTTTCACTGATCAGACTTAAATGATGACACATGAAAGTGATGCAAACTGCAGAGAAAAACAGGCTCGGGTAGCTCGTCGCAGGCGCTGCCAAGCTGACTCCGCGACTTTTGCCGAACTGCGGCACAGACCGAATCGGGGGGGCGTGCCCGTGTGACGTTAGGACGAATTTCAATACTTGAGTACTTTGAGTACAGGGAAGCCAAAGAAGAAAAGTACAAGATATCAGACCTTAAACAGTAACACATGAAATCTGAGTCCAGTAGTAGAAATTTATTAGAGGGGGTGGAGGGAGAATCAGCTCATTCGCAGTCATACAAACTTTTCCCAGAGGCAGCTTCTGGTTTCATTAAACCTCTGAAGCTGCATTTATTTACCCACCTTTTTGGCCAATAAAGATTTTGTCTCAGATCAGTTCTTTGGTTCGGCGGTTTAACTCGAGCATGGAGTTATAATTGTTTCAGCTTGTCCTAAATTTTAGATTCAGCAGTTGCATAGCTTAAAGCCGTGTTGTGGTTGACTCATAGGTCGTTTCCCATGAGAACTGTGACAGTCACAGTCCTGTAACCATCTAAAGGTGCCAGATCTGGTCTTTTCCCATTGCTGAGAGTCTCTGAGCTCCTGCACAGATATGGAGGAGGTGCCCAACCAACTGTCAGGTGTGACTTTTGAGCGTTCTACCACCTGTGAAGGTGACAAACACAAGCCACCATGTTGGCTTCAGTTTGAAATCTGGGCGCCGACACTAAACAAGAAGCATTCGTCCAATCAGAGTTCAGACAATTGAAAAACGCCCCTCAAGAGTTTGTTTTATAGAGGGTCTGGCCTTCAAGCAGCTCTTTGTTCACTGGTTAAGTCGGAGTTTGGAAAGAAAACTCGTGTTGAACACGTCCTGCTTTGCTCACAGATACAAATATAACTCCATACTCGGCCAACGATCTGCTTCCAGAGCAGCGCTCCCAAAGTAACTGCAGTCCTGACTCAACTTAGAAATTACAATCTTATGTTTTATGGATTTTCAGTAGAAACCGATTCCAGGACGCAGCTTCCCAAATGGATTCAAGCAGAAATAAAAATTAAAACATTTCTTTATTAAAACATAGACAAATTTAGTGGTGATCCGCTCCCAGGAAAACACTCCCCAGGCAAGGTGCCTTCAGAATGACAGCTCAGCTCAGAAAGCGTTACATTACAGGGTCGACCTTTACCGTCTGCATCAGAGTAACAAAAACAAACCTTTAAAATTTATTCAACATGGAAATCAACACTGCCAATAAATCAATTCACATTTATTCTTCAGCTCTACAAAGAAATTACAAAAACTTTAAATTTGTCTTTAAAAGAGTATAAAACGCCATCAGCAGGGACCTTCGCATGAAAAATTAAGCTGAATTTTTGGTGCTTAAGAACCGAGAATGATGGTGAGAGGGCAGATGAGCTAAACGATACAGTAAAGATGCAGCTTCATGTTTTACTTTGAATTCACCCAAACTGTCACGCTGTGACTTTCAGCCATTCGTTTGTCCTTTGGTGCCTCTGATGAGTTCCTCCTGATCTAAAGGGTCGCTCTGAGCAGCCCCCCCCCCCCTCCCCCGCCTGCCAGGGACAATCTGACCATTTATTTTAAAAAATTGCTTTTAAAAAAAACCCTAAAGTTTTGATTATAAAAATATTTTAGGGACGTTTCTGAAGCCACCGAGAGGGCAAAGCCAAGGAATGACTGTTTTCAGAGCCGAGCTGGGAACTTTGATTAGAGTGAATTGATTATTCTGTACAATGGACTTCATTTGCTTCCTGCCATTTTCTATTTTCTGAAACTGGTGTTTTATAGTCCACATAGCAGTGGAGTCATACTTCTGTGTTAAATCTATGCCACAGGGACGCTGTAACACCACAACTTGCTGCATCGATGGAGGCCCACGGCGACCGTGGCCTCCTCGCTGTCGCTGATTCAATCTACTCGTTTCCGCCCACCATTACTTCTGCCACCTAGTGTTCAGGCAGCAGAACTGCAGCAACACTGCACAGGTCTAAATGCTGTCAGCGGCACTGGTGTGTAGATTCAACGCAGACATCTTAACATAAAAAGGGCGTTATAATTATCAGCAGGAAGCATGTGCACACTTCCTGCTGATGATGTCACATTTGGAAGAAGAAAGGAACAGCTGATGAGTCAGATTGATGTAATGGTCCGTTTCCATCAGCTTCACTGGTACCAGAA
>VUQJ01045831.1:80281-113082 GCA_015108635.1 Andinoacara biseriatus
TAACGACACCACTGCAGCTCAAACACAGAAGGATCGATACGTAGTAGTGCACTGAGTCTGTAGCACATTATAGACATAAATCACCTGATGCTAATTTAAAGCAACTGCTTCCACACTGAAACTTGGAGGCCAAGTTGCAGCAGTTTAATTAGGCTCAAGTCACATTAGTGTGGTGACCCAGCTACTAAAAAGTTCTGTTTCCACCTCCTCTGTTTTTCTGCCTCAGGCTCACCATGTGCAGAGCTTCTGGAGACGACTGCATCTTTTTATTTATAGATATATTTGGCATATACAGAGGAAGCTCCAGAGTGATACGTGAGAGGCAATAGCATCGTTTTATTCTACAACTGCCAAACACTGACATTTAATTACAGTAACACAGTAATATGATTGTATTAATCCATTCCTAAAAAACAGGAAAACGCTCACATCAGCCATCTCCTGGTGGAACTGTGAGGCGCTGAATCTACATTATGTGGCATTAAAGATAATAATTAGCGGTCATGTGAGGAGAGCACATCAAGGCTGGAGATCAATACGCATAAAGGCAGAGCGTAAATAAGACACCTGCTGTTGTGTTTCTTTGAACTGAGAACCTGCAGACCGTCCACTCAGTGATTATTCAGGCTTTGTGCTCAAATCCCTCCTGACAGCAGTTTGTAAACAGCAGGCTGTAGTACCCTCCACCACCAGCCCACTGCAGTGGCGCTGTGGGGCCGCGAGCTGCAGCCTCTGTGTTGACAGTGTGGGAGAGTAAAGGGGGGGATGGGAGAGAAGGGAATCTCTGGCTCTACATTTCTTCCCTCTCTCCCTCTCTCTGTGCTGCCAGTGGCAAACTGGCCTGTACAGTAAATGTGAAATCAAGTTACTGCTCAGGGAGAGGGACACACACACATATACACACACACAGATAATCAATTACCAAGAGAAATAAATAAATCAGGACAGGACTAGTACAGCATGTGACCTGCGTCCTGACCATGACGTTGTTACTGAGGACGCAAGACTGAAATCACAACACCAATGAGGCAGGTGGGCGTGTGGTGTGGGGGGCCGAGGGCGGCTGACCTTCACAACATGAAATCAATATTGTTAATAAATTAGATTTGCTTCGGATCATCAACTGACATCCATCACTCAAAAAGCTCCGATCAATAAGCAGGAATGCACTTCAGGTGCCTTTTAATCATGTTTAGTTCAGATTCTCCCACTTTATGAAAAGAAGACTATTTTAAGAGAGTCAAATGTTTTTTTGGCATCTTTTTTTTTTATTTTATTAATTTAGTGATGGAACATTTTCACTGACGCTTTGAAACCAAGAGTGACACATGAAAACTGAGGACGCCCACTGGCTCACCAATCTGTGGGCAATCAATTCTGACTCTAATAACAACCATAAATTACAAAATAAACTTCATGTTTTATTCAGTTTGACCTGAAATTAGCAATTTAGCCCATAAAGTCCTCCAGAAGGTATTTAGAGAGGTGACAGCAGCAGCAGAGCTGATGGCCACTGTCCCACAGACTTCCATACAACGGGGAGTTTATCATTTTTGTTTTTTGCAACCGGATGAGTCGCCCCCTGCTGACTATTAAAAAGAATGCAGGTTTGGCATTAAGCTGTGTCACTCTTTTAACCCTCTAACACCGAGTGATCTCCGCCGGTTCACCTGTTACCTGACCGTACCTGCCGTGAATAGCTGGTTCACACCGAGTGGATCACCACTGAGACGGCTGATCAAACACATTTTGAATTACCGTAATTACTCAACCGCTTGTACTATTTAAAAAAAAATGGTTTCTAAAAGATAAGAAATTGCGCTGTACAAGCTGATTAGTTAACAAGTTGAGTTTTTCTAAATTATCAAAATATGGACGAAAAGTTTTGGTAGCATACCTGTGTTTGTCCATCAACTACAGTAAGTTTAATTGTAACATGCATAGTGCTAAAAACTTACTGACTTCCTCCCAGCTCTCTGCAGAGTTGATTGGTTATTTTTTGGGGTGTTGACTTCCTTTTTCTTGTTGTTGCACCTTCCAGAATATTGTTCATGTACGTATCCATAAACAGACTTCTAGCAGTAATTATTTGGTGCACAGGGCAACAAAACCAATCTAATTTAATACCAAACCCAATGGTTCAAGATGAATACACTTGTCCCACAGGCACAACAGGTTTTACTTAATTTCATTATACAAATATTAAGTCTAAAATTATTTATTTTCCTGCACGGTGACTGAAAAGGAGCGTTAAATCGAACTGTAACAGTGACCATTAGCTGTTCATGAATAGATGTGTGTCAAACAATGATCAACCAAATAAATTCCTAAACTCAATGGTTCCCAACCCTATAAATAAAAAGGAAACCATAATTTTTTATTACAGTGATTATTCCGTGAACTAAAGTGTGACATTAGTGGTATTATTACAGCACAGCATTATCTGTATTTTATGAGTATTATGGTTGGATGTGAGCGGCCATTGTGTGTGAACAAAAGGAGCTGCTGGCTTTACTGGAACAGTCTGAACACTTTATTTTGTTACATTTTGTGCCAGAAGATCCTTTTTAAAATGGCAGGTGCATGCAATGAAACCGAACTTCAAACAAAGTGCCAGCGCACACCCGCGTGTCTCACAGTATTGTGTGTCTTCTTGTCTCTCCCACTCTGTGACAATAATATCCACCATTTAGGTTTCATGTTCTTTAAAGGTATTTCTGCATCAGTGCGTAAAAGAGATCCAAGCTGTGATGTCTGCTGCTCTGATTCTGCACCAGTGCAGATAAAATGGGGCTCATTCCTATTTAAAGGCTCTCTCTCTCTCTCAGACCGAACGGTTTGGGTCTATTTTCAGAGCAGCAGAAAGAAATTCAGGCGGTGGGGGATGGGATGATTTAAAGCAAACCATATTTTAAATCGTCTCTCGCTGTGTAACGTGTGCAATGCTCCTGAAACCCGACAGAGTCACACATGAAAATCAGATTCTCACTTATTCTGTGGCCACAGGACACACTGAAAGCAAGAGAAGGTTTATTCAGTCTGGAGGAATGAAGAATACACGCAGGAAACTGTGCCACCAAAAATATAACAGCAGCATCTGAGAAGGCGGCGTGTTTGTTGATGTTTAGAGGCTCAAACACATTTACATGTCTGTATTTTTATTCTGGGGCTACACGAACATTTCTCTGTAATATTTATAGCTCAAAAACTTAAAAACAAAAACATCATCAGGCTCAGCGCAAAAACAAGCCATTAGCTCCCACTGCTTTGAGGCCAAAATCCTGATGTGCCCGCTCCGTTCTAATTGGCCGGCTTTGGCGGTTAAACAAATAATCCGCTTGTTAAGTGACGACACGTCGACATCAAAGCGTCTCCTGGATGAGGCTCTGCTTTATCTTTGAAAAGTCCCGCAGTGTAGAGTTTCTTTTCTTTCTTTCCTGAACAAACAGGAGACTGTTCGGCTGTTCTCGGCCTCTACAGCTTTTCATTAACACTATTCATGCGCAACATGCTACAAGCTAAGGCTTAAAAAAAGACCCATCACTGATTGGGATATGCTCCTGCAATTAATTAAAATATAAAAGAAATTTAGAAGTCAGGTTAATATTACAGCCACATTTCATAATAGAAGACCCTTCAGCAGACATCATGTTACTTTCTGCAAAACTATTCTGCCCTAAACTTTTATCCAGATGCTTTTAGTCCCCTGGGTTAGTAAAGATATGATACATATTGTTTTCAATATTAACAATACTCATTAAATCAAAAACAAGCATGCTGTAAGAGATTAGTCCTTTAATGGCAGGCGATCGCCGCTGAAGCGTGGTTACCTTACTAACCGCGAACAGCTGATTAAGATGTGTTGCTGTCGAGTCAGCTGATCAAAGGAACTTTGGCTTTTTACCGGAACGCCGTGACCATTTGTCCTATCGGAAAAATTCAAACAATTCCTGAAAGCTCAGAAAGTGCACTTCACAGCCACATAGGGGTATTATGGTATTTGTTGCCAGAAGTCTGCAAAATGCGGCACTTTTGAAGTACACATCCAACACTTTTGGAGGTATAAGGTTAATATTCTGTGATTGTCTTCTTGGTAACCACATCGTAGAACTGAAACAAAAATGCCAGATATAATGCAATGAAGGTATTCACATAATATTATACACATGTGTACAGGAATATTACTACATAATGCACCCATACTGGATAATCTGCAATGCAGTATGTATAACATCACTATAATCATAAGGCAACAATCTTGTTTACGTTTGGGAAATATTGCTGAGCTGTAGGTATGGCTTTAATATTGCCCAATGATGAGTCAGAGCCTGTAGTATTTATGGCCATGAGTCATCCCTGACCAACGTGTTAGACAATGCTCAGCCAATCACAGGCTATAAACGGACTGGCTCTTTACATGGACACTATCAGCTACTGCCAACTGTTCAACATGATCACATGATTAGACTAAGCCAATCGGACATGGGAAAGAGGCTGTATATCATTAATATATCAAAGCATTATAATACAGCCAAAGGGTACAAAGGGTACTAAACATCCAGGAATTAAGGTTGGATTTATCATAGGATTAGGGTTGGATCAGGGAGCTGGGGGTTGGGTTAGGTGTTTAGGAGTCAGGATTACGGGGGTTTAGGGTTAGCATCTTATATTGCACCATGTGGACACTGGTCATGCACAACTACTAAAATGAAATGAGCTATTAATCCCTTCTTTATTACTCAGTTAGTTTGCTATATTTATTTTTATGTACTTGCATATTTAATACCTCTTAGTACATTTTAAAATTAACCTGAATTATCAGACTCTACCAGGACAGTAGATCTCGAAATGGTAGGTAGAGTAGGTCTTGAAATGAATAATATGGAAATATTTAACTAAATTATGGTCTGTTATAGAGTATCATGTGGAAACTGGATTTGACTGACATTTTACTGATATTTTGATTTTTGTGGTACAGCTGATGACATTTGCTCTTTATTTTTATATATTTTTTTAAGAATTTCATGTTAAAAAGTATTCTTTTTTATTTTTGCATTATTGTGAAATATAACTGTATACCAATCAGAAATTGTAACTAGTAATCTTTTGCAGTGTGTGTTTTTTTTTTTGTGCTTAAATAATCCGACGCACAACACTGGGCCTTGCTAGAGCATCCTGTATTCATTTTGGCACCACAAGTTAGCTCCTCCACCACCTCCACGGCTGACGTAACTCCAACTGTCACACTCTCAAATGTCTCCTATGAGGACAGCTCGGGGATTGAAACAATGAAAAGGACCCTCCTGCAGGCTGTCAGCAGACAGATCAGCACCACAGAAGATAAACCACCGCTCTCGCTCACAGTGTCGCTTTGCCAAAGGTATGAAGGTAAATCTGTAAGATCTCTCTCCTGCCAAAAATAAAGGCAGTACACTGAATGTGGTGCATTGCCTGAATTTAAGATGAGGTTAAATGTGTAACCATCTGGGTAAAGCTGTGATCTTTGTTTGTGTAACATGTACTACTTTTAATCCTGTGTTTAAACCACAGCTGGGGTATCAGGGGCTTCAGTCACCAGAGAAGGCCCCTCGTGTGGAAGTAGCTGCACAAAATACAAGGCCGGCATTATGAAAGTATTTAACCAAATACTGGAGGAGCACAAAGAGCCCGGTGCAGCTCAAGCCATGTCCCCAACAGTCTTTGGTTTCCTGGCTTTCCTCTGCCCTGCCCCCCCCGCACCAGTGTAGAAGTCTCTAACACGGATGGTGAAATACAAAAAGACCAACACCAG
The DNA here is from genome assembly GCA_015108635.1 of Andinoacara biseriatus. Taxonomy (NCBI): domain Eukaryota; kingdom Metazoa; phylum Chordata; class Actinopteri; order Cichliformes; family Cichlidae; genus Andinoacara; species Andinoacara biseriatus. The sequence goes on from VUQJ01045831.1 coordinate 86,073, forward strand.
AGTGAGCAGAAATGCTTTTTAATGAGAAAGAATCTGCTAAAGGGTCGCTGCTTCAACAGTTTATCTGGAAATTTCTGCTCCTACTTGAACTAAAGCTTTATAAAACCTACTTTCTTTAAACTGCTCGTTGAGCCACAGTCCCTTCTTCACAGTGAGGAATGCAGCTTATTAATTAATACTGTTATCGGATGGGTACTAAATAATACTGCATCAGTATTGGTGCATCCTGAGGCAGTTGTGTATGATGCAATGACAACAGAAATGAATCATTATCTGCTTGTGGCTCTCCCCTCTCCCTCTCCTGGGTTACTGTTCTCTTAGAGTGACAGATTGCATTGGCAAGCCTAGCTCAGCCTCACATGGCCAGTGTGAGGTCAGAGAGGCTAGCTGTCTGTCGGTGACAGATGGTAGCATGTAGGCTCTGCCAGCTAGCCCCACTTGATGGGCAGTTAAACCTGCTCTGGGCAGCTCGTGTCCATCTGAATGCAGGAGGTCAGCGAGGGCCACTGAATCAGTGGTGGTTATCTCACAGCTAGCTGCCGTGATGACTAAGATTAGAGGACCTCACCCAAGTCAGAATGCAAATCACATTTTGAGAACCTCTTTAGGTCAGGTCTGATGCACTTATCTGGAACAAGTCCTGGACGCAGCCTGCTTTGCTTAATACGGGACTGGCCAAACACTAATTAATGCTGTCAGATATTTACCTTACAGGATCACACTGATGTGTATACTAACAGTCGGCTGGGTCATTTATTCCCTTCTGCTCAACGAGTGAGCAAAGAACATTTCATTATAAAAAAATTATTTTTTTTTCAGCTCTATAATCCATCTGTCTTTGAACAACAGCCAACATGAAGTTGATATGGCACAAAAATGCATTTCTGCAGCTGGTATCAGTCAACATGTTATCCAGCACTCGTTTTTTACATTGGTGCAAATTATAAGTGTCATGAGATCTGGACTATAATGACTAAAGAAACTACAGGTACAACCGGGCGTTACTGTACTAAGATGTTACTTGATATCCTCATAAACAATCAATTGCCTTTTTCGTGAAACCAAATACACAACAGCTCATCCCATGCTGTTTCTTTATTTCAGTGATGTCACAATGACACGTGACATCACTGATTAAACCTTTTGTTTTCTGTTGTTTTGAATGGATTTACTATAGTAAGCCATTAATCCACATACCCTTACTGAAGAACTAGGAAAGCATCTATTTCCAGTAACACTGTGAGATCAGAGGTACCAAGTCAAACAGGATAAGCCAATTTACTGGCGGGTGGGGTTAACCCTCTAACGGTGGGCGATCGCCGCTGAAGCACTCGTGATCTGCCCCTGCTAGCTGCGAACAGCTGGTTAACACTGAGCGTCTCACCGCTGAGGCGGCTGATAACAGGAACTCTGAATTACCATAATCATGCAACTGTTTGTCCTATCAAACAGTTTCTGAAAGCTTCACACCAACATAGGGTTATTACGGTAATTGCTGCTGGAAGTCCGCGAACGGCGGCACTTTTGAAGTACGCTGCGTCCTCAACGACATGTTCGGCATTTTATTGTTAACAGGTGACCATGGGTTAAGCGACCCAATAATTAATACATATGGTTTATTCTAAGCACTGCTTTTAGAATTTCTCTTTGTGCAAACTACATAATGTCGATCCTACTTCTGTCTATCAAGGCTGAACTGAACTGAAAAAACTGACTTGATAAGTATTATCAGAGACACTTTGAAAGACTTCCATGTAATGATTATTTTTGCACTGATTTAATCTAAGAAAACAGAGGTATGCTAATAATATCACAGGCCTCGTCTCACCAACACGTACACTATGGCTGGTCAGTTGGGTTAACATATTGGCCATCTCCGACTGGCTGCATGTACTGGCTGTTTTTTTGGGGGGGGGTTTTATCCCCGTGTAATTTGGTGTGATTTTTTTCACTTTGTTTTCCAAATTTAGCGACTTGCCTTTATCACAACATCTATGAAAGTTCTTAAACTGTAACTTGTGACCTTTTGTTGTGTGAAGCTACATGTGAAGTTTGAACACAGATGCTGAGATGAGCATCAGTATGATGAGCAGATACAGTGTCACTCACTGAAACTTGCTCAGATGTGGCTGAGCTGCTGAAATTATCAATCACCAGTTGGACTGAAGTTGGTAGGCTGATAAATGTTTTGACCATAGTTCCAGATGCGATATTTGGTCCAAGATGACTGATGACGTGAAGCTGGGAAACAGTGTAGCAGGTGAACCACCTAGCTACCTGGAAAATGTTAAAGCACCTATCAAAGGCACCTCTTATTTTCACTGTGCTGTGTTTTCTCCACTCTGGCACTTTGGCTTCAGGATCATGTCTCATTTGATGATTATAGAAGATGAACAAAGCTCTCAAAGGCGAAGAGCTAACATGAATTAACTTCACACAGTGCCTCACAGTCCCGCCTCACAGCTCTGCAGATCACTGCTCTTTTGAAAGAGGAATAAATAAAAAGGTTAGGGGGACACTGGTAATAATAACTCGCTTCCTCTTGGAGTCTCCCTGTTCCTGCGGACGTCAGCACTGTCAGGACGAACATGGGTGGCACTAATGTAAAACATGAAGGTCTATTTTTATCAATTTATCCAGCTAGCAAACATAAAAAGATACGTAGAATACTTATTTTCACAGATGATGGAATGAGCATGAGAATGCTTTGTTATTCACCAATCTTTATCATTTGCAGTTGGCACAGATATCTGATTTAATGCGCATTTTTACAGCAAGTAACAAGAAACCTCAGAAGCAGAATGCCAAAGAAATGTTTGAAGCAGCTACTGCAGAAACCAGGCTTTAGTTGGCAGTGGCTCGTTACATGAAATTATGGCCTGTCCACACAGCTCTCTAACATTCCTGAAACAACCCAACATTCATTCCAACTTCATGCAGTTACGGGCCGGCTGTGTGGAGGTAAAAGATGAGACGGGGATGTTTCTCTCTTTCTTCTCCAAATGTTATTCACCTATTTGGGGCACAGTTCGTGAGCACAGCTACATTCAGATCCATCGATGTCTGCCTCATTAATTGCATTTTTAGGGCGTGTCCTCCCTCTCTGTGATGGCTGCTTTTCGATCTGCCTTCCAGTGTACCAAATTCAGAACGACCATAAAACCACTGAACTGGACAGTATGTCCAAGAACCAGTTCTAAGAAACTTGAACCCAGCCTTATTTATTTCTCTTTGCCAACCAGATTGCAACAGAAAGAAAATATTTGACTTTATTTATGATCAGCTGTCTCTCCAACAACTCTCATCCTAGGGACAAATTTCACCACCACTGTTGGCAGACCTCCTGCTGTGTGGCCTCTTTAAGTTCACCACTGTGGCCCAATAACATTCAGCAGATCTCTGGAGCTCAGGACTACCATCAAAAACTGATGGGATCCTCTCTGGGGAAGCAGCTGAAAGGTTTCTCTGACATCACAAAAACAACCTGGCCAGCAAGCTACCCAACTAAAGATTACATGTGGTGACGCACTACCTCGAGATGTTAGCAAGTTGTATTTGTTCAAATTTAGCTGAACTTCAAATACAAATGAAAAATTTCAACCATCAGTGACCACTGTGATGATTTTCTTCTGAGCAGCAGTATTTGACTGCACAGCTCTTACAAACGTCTCTGGCAGAGAAGTCTACAGAGAAGCATTGGCAAACCTAATCCCACCTTCCACCCGCCGTGCCTGATCTGTATTTAACCATCGCTTTAAATATCTCTTCATTCTCTCTCTAAACAAGTGTTTGAGCTTCAGGGTTACCCAGGGACACGTCCTTTGCAGGAGGTGTGGAATTTTTCGCTCCCTTTAGGACACACTAAGTGTCTGAAATATTTGTGGTGTGATTTCAGAAATAGGGGGCACATTCTGGAAAAGGAGTAGCTCTCAAGCTGGTTTCTAGGCAAAGTGATACACACAATCAATACAGTGGGCTGAATCATTTCAGAACAAAGGCTTCTTTCTTCTCCTCTTACATACAACAGCCTTGTGAGCGCAACACACAGTTCTGCACAAGTGGATTAATAAAAGATACAAAACACAAGCTAAACTCTGAAGCCACGTTTTCTAAAAACTTGTCAGCAATGACATCCTGACAGGATCTTGTCTTCTCTTGCTCCTGGGGTGATATATAAAAAAAAAAAAATTAAATTGGGTATGTAGCTTGTCACCACTGAGTTACATCCTCCGCGCAAAAACCAGCAAAACAATACTCCACCATGCTCCCCTCACATCACCATCTTCCCCCAACAGTTTATCTGTCTATGTTATATCACGCCAGAAAACACCATTTGCAAGATGGCTCGGTTCTTGGATTCTTCTACAAGTGCTTACAGGCTCTTTATGTAAATAACACACTCACTGGGTGACTAAGAGCTACAGTGCTGAGTTGTGGCATCATGAATAAAACAAATAAGCAGAGCTGAGGGCTCCACAACGGAGACAACAAAGCCTTCCAACGAGGCTGACCTGACATTAACACGGCAGACTGTTAAAGTGGGTGAGAGCAGTTAGTAGGAGCAGAGAATCGCGATTCAACCAAACGAACAATATCAGCAAGTTTAATCCTTCAGCATCTGGCCTCAAACAAACACAACCACCAAGACTTGTAGCTTCTGCGGGTCCTATCGAGGAACTGTGTGCTGGGTGCACAGGAAATCTGCTCGATTATTTAACGGTACAAAACAGGAAAAGGGGCCTGCTCCTCCAGTGGAAATCAAACACAGACGCTTTCACAATTTCTGATTTTCATAAGTGGTTAAAAAGCAAAAAATAAACTCACTACAACAGGAAAACAGTGGGGGAACAATGACGCTCGTGTGTGACAAACTGCCAGTAAGCCTGGGGAATTTTTAAAGCTTCGGTCCAAGTGAATCACACTGGACCTGGCCTCAGTACAGTCACAGAGCGATTCTGGGCTGAAGCTGTTAATAATTAATAAGCTGCACTCGTCCTGCTCGGTTTTACTTATTTTAAACCCGAGTGAACAGCTCAGCATCTTCTCACTAAACACATTTTTCATTTCTTCAATGATGAATATATTTATCTGTGCATTACTGAGGTATGTAGTAAACTGTACTGCATACTGTTACACCCACTACGGATCCACAAGATTAGCAGCTGGTAGCAGCTAGCCAGAGACTAAACGTTAAAGTGCTATGCTACAGTTATACAATGTCTGCAGTGCTACAAAGCAGAAGTTAGTGAGGTATGCTGAGTTCTCAATGTCATAAAGGTGGCTTCTCCTGGTTAGGTCACCACAATAACCTAGGCTGATGTTGGCAAGCATTTCAGATCCTATTTTCCCAGCGACATGCTCCAAGTGTAACTAAAACGTTTGATATATGCAACCCACTGAGTCGTACCTTCATCATATCACCAAAGGAAGCCGTGCAGTAAAATTACAGCAGTAGTCACTGAACAGCGTAGTCACAGAAATGTGACTGTTTGTAGACCATTTTTCACTGAAAATATTTTATTAATCCCTAAAATTTATTTCACTTTCACTCTGGAAGAATGAAGAGTTCCTGGGATGTCTCCGACTGCAGGAGGGCCCGCGTAATTCCTCCATTTCAAGCAGAAGGATCGAACCACATACGGCACCCTGACAGCTCACCTGTCTGAGCGGGCGACCCGTATGCTGACGGCTACTCCAGAGGTCGGGGTTCGAGTTCACACCAGACATTTTTCCCAAGTCTCCCCACTTTCCTTCCTGCTCTCACTACTGTGCTCTCAACTAAAGGCTTAAAATACCAAAAATAAATCTTTACAAAAAGAATCACGCGTGAACCCCGAAAGAATCTTCCTAAAGGGATTAATAAACTTTTATCTAATCTAAGTTAATACCCACCAGTGTAATACTCGTCATCTCTGGTAGGAGTTTTAGGTTTTGTTGAGCCAGTTATTGCAAAGAAAGCCTGGCAGTGTTGACCTTGCTAGTACATCACTCAGGATCTGACATATTTATTGTCCAATCAAATGAAGATAGAATGCCAAAAACGATGTTACAGAAAATTAACCAGAGCAACATTTGAGAAGTACCTTCTAAACAAGATTATTATCCAGCTCAATCACAGGTATTTATGATCTTAAGACCTAAGCATGTGTGATCCATTTGAATCCTGTAACACGGCGCTCCTGTAGAATTACCTCCTCCTGCATCTACACAACTACAACAGGTGATACAAAAAAAAATAATTATTCATGCCAAACTAAAGTATATATTTTCTCAGGGGGCAAATGCAAGTATTAGAAGGAATTTATTTTCCTACGTGTGAGCAAGAAACTTCAGTAATATAATCAAGCAACAAGAACCAAAATCAATAAGGAAGTGATGACTATTCCAAAGCTATTATTGTGAAAGGACATGCTACAAAATAAAAGCTGCCTTCTCTTTTGTCCTATGAGAGTCGAGGATATCTGAAACCTGTAAACAGGGGGAAGAAAACACTTTACAATCCAGCCTGGCTGCAGATCACTCACCACAGTAGTAAGTCTGTCTGCACCACCAGTGTATTCAGTCAGGACCTTGTACCATGGGCCCAGAACCTGCAATGACAAGCAGTTTAAAACTCAGTTACTCGTCTCTCAGTGGAGGACATGCAATCAGAAAACAACGTGCATCACAGCATGTGTCCTACACTTACAGCATAAGTTTTGGAATTTACTGCTAAGTGCCTATAGATGGCCTATAAAGACATCATCTGACACATTTCTAAAAGGCATCAAAAGTAAAGTGGAGGGTTTATTTATGGGAGTGAACACATCTTAAATTTGAATTATTTATCACTTCACACAACCTTGTATAAGTGTGGAAACCGCACATTTATTATGCGCTTGGAAGGAGCTCATGAAGTGAAATAAATAACTGCACTAGCGTCTTTCAAATATGAAATATTTTCATGAGGGGTAAGTGATGCAGGAACATGGCTCTGAATCTGCAATATACTTCGGATGTATTAAATTCACCCCTTAGAGTGTTTGGACTGATGCAGAGCTGATGGCACGTTTTAATGAGTGCATCCCTGTTTTCCTAACCCACCAAATTATTATTATCAAGTGCTTGTTTGAAAAAGGTAGTCTCATTGAGACCAAGATCTCTTTTTTAAGAGATGTGTACAAATAAAATTATTACGCACATGAATAAGAGTATTTCCAAATAGGCAAATACAACCTTTTAAATTGTTTCAGTGAAATCACAGAGTTTTTGTAGATTTTTGTAGCCCGTTGCATTTATAGGCAGTATTTGAGGCACAGCTAATGTCAAAGGGTCCCGCGACCTCATATTGTAAGAAATTAGTTTCAATTCAACCAAGGAGCAGAGGTAAGCAGGCAATCTTTGCTCCAGAGCCTAATACACATCACACAACATCCCACATTTTTCATGTAAGATATGGTATGAAAAGAATCACCTGTGATGAATCCTAATGTACTGTGGTAAACAGAATCAAGAGGCTTAAAGTTGGATACAGAACCACATGTGTGTGTATAATAGGGTTGCAGCGGTAACCGGTTTCACGGTATACCGTGGTATTAAAATGCATGGTTATCATACCATGAATGTTGGCTTATTACCGGTAATAAGGGAAAAAGGCAAGCCAGCAGAGAATTTCGCACACAGATGCGCAGCTCTGCTCCGTCTCAAACAAACAAAACAAAAAACGATAAACTACAATCAGCAGTGTGGAACTACTTCGGATAACCACCAAACATGCGTGAGGATGGTATCCCGTTTGCAAACAGTGTGGAAGAAAAGTGGCCGCTAAAGGAGGGAATACTTCAAACTTGTTCTCACATCTATGACACCATCCCTCGTACAGATTAAAGTAGGTATCTCGTTAATACCTGTCTCTCTAACAAATGCTCGGTCCACACGCTAACCAGCAGCAAAAGTGCTGAGTCATCCGAACTACAGACACGCCGGTGCCCGTGGCCATGAAGCGCGTGCTGTGCTGGATGTGCATGTCTGTGTTAGGGGCCTTTCCGGACTTAATGTGAAAAACTGCATTTACGTGTGTTCATTTTAAAACTTTGTCGTGTCTATTTTTCATCCTTTAAAATCAGGTTCGGCATGAAAGCCTTAAGAGTGAAATCTGTATTATGAGGATCATGTCAGAAATAATCCCCTCTGTTTCAGTATAGGGGTGGGTGATATGGACCAAAAATAATATCACGATATTTTTTAGCTGAATGGCGATATACGATATATATATATACGATATATTTTTTCTTCCTAAAAAGGTATAAACAAAAAGGCACTTCTGAGTCACGCGGGCACTTTTTTTTTAAATTCAGCTGTAAATGTACATTAGAAATTGCTCAAAAATAAACTATCGGCATGTCTAAATAATAATGCTTCTCAAATAAATTAATGCTTTTTTCCTCCATATCAAAACACTAACAGCTCTGCTATTAAAATGTAAAAAGAAAAGATACTGAGAGCAAAAACAACAAAAGGCTGACCTATTATTTAAAAAACAGTCTGCAGTGAGGTAGACTTCACCAAAGTACTTCCTCCTGTGTGTACTCCTGTACAGCCAGTACTCTGTGCAAATAACAAAACATGTAAACAGACTGAATGAACAAAATTCCTTCAGTCAGAAAGTTTCTGGCTAGCTCAGTAAATCCACAGACATATGCACCGACGTATTACAACAACGGGTCCACCTGCTCGATGAGGCGCTATGTGTCTGCCAGCTGCATCATGAAAACATGATATTAAGGTCATGTGACGGTACAACCCAACAGCCAGGTACTCTTGGGGATCAGAGAACGGACGCAGTACGAAGACGGAAAACACAGCGACAGCGGAGGATTTCATGTTTCCAGAACTCTCCGAGCGCCTTTTTTTTTTGGCAGAAAAAAAGGCGCTCTGGGGTGTGAAAAGCCACTAAATCTATCAACAACGTCACAAAGTTGGCAACACTGCATAACCCACGTGAGCAAAATCCACTGCGTGGTGGGGTGACGTATTTACGCCATGAAATTAGCATATCATGATATAATTTATTTTCCCAGGCAAGATTTTTTTTTACCAGTATTATTGTGAACGATATATGGCCCACCCCTATTTCAGTATCTGCTTATTTCCCACTAACTTAGCAGGACAACGCACTTTTTCTCACAATTCTTTACAAAGACAAAGACTTTTTTCTTTCTAAAGAGACAGATTAATTTTTATTTACAAATTTGGCTTTTTCCTTATTCTAATATTGCAATTTTTACAAATAAAAACAAGAGGTGTATAGGAGCCATTTTAAACAAAACTGTCATTAAAATGGTTCCAAGTACAACAAATACACACACATCCAAGAATAGATCCCTGTGGAACACCTGTACAACTGGTGAGTGGCCTCGATCTGAAATCTTTGGTACCTGCTGTCTGAGTTCCATCAAAAAGGTAATCATGAAACTATCTGAGGGACTGTTCATCAAACAGAGAATAATTCCTCTAATAAAATGTCATCATCTAGTCAAGCAAATGCTTTTAATAGATCTATGAAAAGTGAAGCACAATACTGATGATTATCGTGGGCTTCAATACTGAGTACACAAACTGCAGCTGTTGTTGTGCTGTGTATTGTATGATGCAGACGTGGAACATGCACAACCAATGCAACAATAACTAAAATACAAAACTATACGAACTCTTACTAATGTGTCTGATGTATATTTACAATATAAAATGCCTTAAGCCCACAGTTATTGTGAATTGGTGCTATATAAATAAACTGCCACACTGACAAACAGAATAACCTTAAGACTTTTTGCAAAATTTTAACATTTTAGAAAAAAATAATCCATTTCATCTATTGATCCATGAGGGTGCAACATAATTCACACAATATCTCATATTATTCTCAGTGCTTTCCATTGATTTGTGGTAGGGGTGGATATCTGCATTAATGAATGGTTAAATAACTCTAATAGTATCTAATTTACAAACTTTCTGATTAAGCAAATAATATGCAGTTGGTGGCTGTAATCCATGTTCTGCTCCGGCGAGCTCGGCATAGCAGTACATGAACTGGATCTCCACAGGCTGCAGGTTCTGGTTGGAGTTGAACCTCCTGCTAGCTGTGCATCCCCAGAGGAGAACAAGGACTCCAAAGAAGAGATGTAAGAAAACGATATTCAGAAATACCACAACAACAACCTGGCCAATTAACCTGCTTGTAGCGAAGACAGAAAATAGGAAGGGCCAGGGCTAGCTGGTTAGCACCAAATGAACTTTCAAAACAAGAGTAAAGGGATTGTAGACCAGTAATTTTATCTCCGATATCATCTGTCAAAAGACATGCTAAAATAGTCACTAAATGTACCCGAGTAACCAACCAGTCAAATCTGTCGAGAGCTATCAAAGACAGAAACTCGATGGCTACAGTGCTGCTTTGAACCTTTATCAAAAATCAAACGACTGAAGCATGACCACATTTGCTAAAACCAAAACTCCATAGTTCACCCTTTAAAGCAGATTTCAGTGAATGCATCACTTCCCAGAAACAGGCAGCACCCGTCTGCCTCTGTCAGAGGAAATATTTTCACCGTCTGCACCCACATTGGTAAAAACCATCAAAATGTAAAATGATCTGTCGCTAATGCAATGAACTGAACATAGAAAAAAAGCTCACAGCGTCAGCCAGCAGCACATGGGGACTGAATGGCCTTACCATGTGACTGACACTCATTCAGACATCTGAACAAAGGCTCACCTCTTCAGTCTGAGGACAGACTGAGACAACAGCACACCAGGGGAGCCGTGTCCCTGCCCTTTAGGTTACCATAAAAATGTAAAGCAAACAACTCTGTAAAGCCTTTAATGTTCAGTTTTTAGTCCAGCTGTGATTCAGCCCTGTTGTAATTGTTAAAGCTGCAGACTGAGGTGATCCTTGAGTGTTGCTGGATTGCATAATACTGTGCACTGCAAATCACTGAACATTACGATTTTTCTTTTCAGGCTCCTCCCCCCCAGCTCACTGCTTCCTCGCCTGTTTTCTCTGACCTTAATTCCCTCTGTGCCTTTCTCCTTTTAGTCATTGTTTCCATTGATTCATCTGACTCTGCTGCCTCTATAAAGTGATGGTGAGGTGCAGAAAAGGCTGGAGAGCAAAGACAGTGATAATCTAACAACAAAGAAATTAAGTGGGAGTAACTTGTTTTGATTAGTAATGTCACAATGCCCAAATTATGAGTTTAAAACAGTTTCAGCATTAATCTATCAGTACTGAATCTAAAACAACACTACAGGAAAAACCTAAGATATCAGGAAAAGTAACAGGGCCATAGATTACAGAACATGGAGCTTAGATTTTTATTATCTACATAGATTGCAGACTGCTCTTAAAAGACTGTGCTTATTAATATGAATTTTAAATTAGCCTGAAGCGAAAGCTAGAAAGTCCAGACCTCTGAGTCATCTGTGTTTTCATCCATGTGGGTGTGTTTGTGACAATGAGCCATAAACCTAACAGTAATAGTTAGATTACTCTATATTAAATATCAAGCTCACAGTTTTATTAAAAGCTTTTACATGTTACATAATAATATAATGTCCTCTGGTTTATGCCATTTGATAATTGGATTATTGCAAATTAGATATAGATTTTTATAGTTCACTGTATCTTTGCAATTACATATAATTTATGAGTCCTTACGTGCCCTTGGCATGCACGCCAGAAAACTAAATTTCAAATCGTAGTCTGTTTTACTATTACTAACACTCACTGGTGGCAAATAAATTCTTTATAAATGAATCCTTTAGCAGTTTGTAAATTATGGTAACATTGTTACCAATGTGAATGTTGTGTTTGCATATTATTAGTAAGTCAAGTTAAAGACTAAACCAAATTAAACAGTCACCACTACTTTCTGCCAACTGCTCTGTCAAACTGTCTTAGCTTAAAAAACATTGTTACAAAATCAACCACCCTCCTGTTACATAAGCCATTTTCACACATCAAAGCTGGATAATGTCAGGAAAATCAGGTTGGGGCATCATCCAAAGCTGCCCTTTCATACATGCAACACGCAGCAGGAAATAGTCTGCCTCAGACACAGTCTCGCTACTGGAAATACTCTGGTTTTGGCAAAAGATGGCACTAAGGTAGTGCATGCAGGAGACAGGACACATGATAATTCTACCTGCCATTCTCCAGACAGATTCTCAAGGCTTGCACCAAAATACTCACCTTTGGGTTCGTTTATTTATTGGGTGGGTTTTGGTTTTGTCAATTTGGGGATTCAGACTTTCCTTTTTTTTTTACTCCTGAGCTTGGACACCATCATGGGATTTATATGTATTTATATATATTTAGACACGGGTTTATCTGTCTAATGACCTCCAGTTTTTCACCTTACACTTGCCAGATTGTCTGTTTAGTGAAAATCAAGCCTTCCAGGAATTTCATTAACTTGTTTTCTAGTCTTTGGTTCCCTCGTGCAGAACATTTAGACTGTTCCCTCCTGTCTCCGACAGCCTTTCTGTCTATGACCTATGCCCAAACTGAAGACCGGTTTTTGGATTTTACTGCCTCCATGTGTCCTATATTTGGGTCTGCTTTCTCGATCACAGCAGTAATCATCAAGCTTCAGCTCTGGCAAATTATTATATACATCACAGGAAGTGCATATTAATAAATTCTTTGAAGTAGTGATACAAATAAAACTAAAAAAAGCACAATTTTTAGGCGTATGCTTTGCAACACTTTTCTAGTATCGGTAAACCACGCCACACTTCTGTTCACCAACTCAAAGAGAATGGATCAACTCGAAGAAAAAAAAACACACTTGCTACTAATATCTTGGTGGAAATATTGCAGAGCAATGCAGGGACACGATGCACGAGTAGGAATGCTAGCAACAGCATCGGGCAGTTTTATAATCGAGCGCAGATTCAACACGAATATTAATTAAGCTTTCGAGAACGTTAAGCACAATAAGGAAAAGACATCGCGGGTACACTGTAGTGCAGGCCACAATTTTACAATTTTAATATGAACAGAAAAATTATTAAAAAAGAAATTCTGATTCTGGAGATCAGGCTGAGAAATCTGACATGTTTTTCCAAGTCCTCTGACATCATGCACATATATTCCATCTGGTCCAGGATTGTTAAGTACATACCCTCAAAGAGTGAGCTCCAAAGTGTGATGGAGGTCCAAAAAAAGGCACAGCGGCCTATCTATTAAACACAGCACTGTGTGTGCCGTTGTGTTCTTTTGTTGCTGACAGCTTTGCTGCTGTGAAAGAAAAGAGCGCCGATGTTCCAGTCCCAGTATGCCAGTTCTACTATATACCATGTGGAAGCTTACAGATGGCGACAACACTGCCAACCATTCATATTACTGTCACTACCATGGCTACTGTTATTTTTGCAGGGCAGTATGACACAGCACAAAGCTTGTGTCTTTATTGGCAGTTTTATGTTGCTTTGCCACAGGGTTGTGCGCTCCCACTGATCAATCAGTGTGTCTAGCTGTGGCTATAGCGGCAGAGCTCCCTGGAGCAATGCTGGGCTGTGAGGCAGGTTTGGAATAGAGACCACTCTGGGACTGTAGTGACCTGTGCTGACTGAAAAAATACATTTTCCTCATATACAATCATTACGAAAAGAAAAAGCCAGGAAATTTCTTCTTTTATATTATCCCCGGTACATTAGTTCCAATAAAATCTGAAGGTTCAACCAAACAGGATCAATAAATCACTTAATGTTGTTTGTGTGCGTGAGCTGACGGGAAGGCTGTGGAGGGATTCTGCTGGTTACTCGCAGAAGCCTAAAAAGCTTGTGTGGCATTCAGTTCCCCACCAGACTGGACTCTATGTGGGGTGTTGGCACGAAGGGTGGACACGCGAAAGGCAGCACAAGTATGTTTTCTTTACAAAAATGAGTTTAAAAAAAACACCAGATATGAAAATAAGCAGGGTGATTGTGTAATAAATAAACAGCAGAATAATAATCAGCTGTCCCTTCATTGCCTGGGAGAACCCTTCTGATGCTCGTGAACCGGCTCTCCACTTTCTGCTGATTCTGCTTACGGGTGGGCAATTAATGGCATTTTAAATTTTAGTGTTTATGAGAACAAAATAATAATTAAAAAACAATTACACTCACATCCATTTCTGCTATGCAGCTCTGAGGTTTTATGCTATAAATCAAGCGCCCCCGCCCCCCTTCCTTTACGATGGCACACTTTCAGCCCTCCTTAAAAGCCCCAAAACTCGTGCCGTTTAGTTCAGCTGCAGTTAAGAGTGGAGCTGAACTAAACAGGCAAAAAGCTCTGATTGAACATAGTAAAGCTGCTGTGGTTTCCACAGATGAACCTGTGGACATACTGTCGGCTTGCCTGCAGCATTCAGACTGAAGCCATACTGACTTCGATAAAGTAAAGCGAACGGCCGCACACTAGATAACTCAAAATAAAAGGTTGCAACAAAAGTATCAGAAACACAAAAGAGAAATCCACCTAATTGTTGTCCATCCATCCATCCATCCATTTGCTTCTGCTTTTTCCTTTGGAGGGTCGCGGGGGGGGCTGGAGCCTATCCCAGCTGACATAGGGCGAGGGCGGCCTCATATTGATTTTTGGGAGCTGCAGAGTTTAAACGAAGCATTGAAGCAACAACTTTGTGTTGAGGATTTTTTTTATTTTTTATTAATCAACTCATTCGAGTTACTAAAGGAATCATTGCAGCCCTAATATTATCAGCTGTTTTTATTTGCCCATCTGTTGGTATTGCCATTTATAACAGCCAATAAATAAACATTTAAAACGTTATTGGGGTTGATGTTGCGTAGTTTGTCCACCAGAGAACACACAGCAACTGTTGGCAACACACGCCTGAAATGCAGCAAATACAACAACCAGTTGATCCGAGCGTGCAAAGGGTAACACACAAAATAAATAACTACACATAAATGTCAGGGAACTCTGTTTATGTTTCGTTTTCCTAGAGGGAGAAAACATCAGTCAAATATCAGATTTTTAAATCACCAAATATCGGTATGGGTCTTAAAAATCCCACATTATTCGGGCTCTACTTTTAGTATATAAGGCCAGACTGAGATGGTCTGCAGGCTTCTGGCCCTTATTTTTTAGACCTGATTTAGACTTCTGTGCCGAGTCTTTGTAGAGCCTACAGCATAACCTACGTAAGTGGCTAATGTTGCCAGTATTTATGCCTGTGCAGGTGCTTTATAATTACCTTGTGCCCGTGTCCCGGTGTTTGCCTACGGTGCCGTGCACGTCAGTTTAGGCGTTTGGTTCAGAGGGTTTCCGTAGATTTCCCGCTGAAGCAAAAATCCCCAGTAAGGCCAGATGAACCTGGTCATCCCTCCTCCTCCTCCTCCTCCCTCCTTTATGTTTGTTATTTTTTTTGTTTTGTTTTGCTGAATCTTTGCAGCTGTAGTTTAAAGGTAATTATTAATATTTTATTGTCTCTCCTCTCAGATATCATACTCACAAAAAACAAAACTCCCTGGTTCCTTACTTAAAAATGGACCGCAAGTCTTTCATTCAACAACAACTCCACATAACCCCGTGACCATGGGTCACATGCCCAAGTCCATGTTAATACCACTAATCCTCGATGAGATCAGTTTTCTTTTGTCTGATCCAAGACCATATGAGAAGAGCTCAGCCAAGTGCAGATCCTTCAGCTTTATGACAGAATCACAGATAAACACATCAACTTCCATAGCAGCGCTGAGCACATCCCTGATAATAATGCAATACAATATATCACAGCGCGGCATGGATCCCACGATATTTAGCTGGTCTTAAACACACCTCAGCTTTCTCCTTCTCTCCCAAAGTACACAGCAGGCACAAAACCCGCCAAACACAATCACAGGGAGCTCGTTAGAGGCCGGGACAGGCTGTGGGTCACTTTGGGCCTCTTAGGAAATATTTATTTTTGGAATTCATATTTTAGGAAAGCTGATCTGTGTAAAAATGACATCCTCATGATCCGGGACTCGTAATAAGCTTAGTTTCTGATCACCGACATCAGGCGTGTAAATCTGACGTTATGTGGCGTTTTTGCTCCCAAAGAAAATGGAATTTTCTATAAAACAAGTATAAATAAGAATGAGTGAGAAAGACAAAACCCCCAAAACAATAATTCAACAGCGTGAGTTTATATTTGCTTGGAAGACTAAACAGGATTAACTTAGTCAACCACAGCCAGCTATCATTAGCAGAGATAATTACAAAATTTTCACAATTTAGGATGTTTTTGTTGTTCCAACAATAAGGATGACTTAGTGGGTTCCTGTTTGGAAACAGTCAGTCTGAGTCCTGAATCGAACAACAGGTGAGCAGCAAAAAATAAAACAGTACAGAGACGTTTATGGGCATTTTTCTGGTTTTAACCCAAGAAGATACTGAAGGGTGATCCCTGCTACAGCTGCTCCGCCTGAGGCAACATACCTGTTGGATCCTCTAATGACAGACCAGGGCCAAACAGCTTAGTGCACTAAAGTGCTGCAGCTGGATGAACTGTGCTTAAATTTATTCAATATGCCTCCTTTCATTTGTTTGGTCCCAAAATAATGTGCAGTAAAATTAAACCAATGCTGGTTTGAACTGTAGTTTTTGTGATTAAAATGCTTTGAAATGTGGACTCGAAGGGATTGAACTTCTTAGATGGTAGATAAAATATGTATTTTATGTAATTATATTGTTCATCCCGGCTTCTAAACTGTACCTGTCAATAATGAGACATTTGTCTGATTATTGTATTTTTTCTGGATTTTATCATTGAATTATTTTGCAGTTTAATCTGACGAGAAGCATCAGGAATTTTGTTTAATTTAGGAATAAAGTTAAACTGTCAAAAAAAAATATTCTTGACAATAAACTTTATTCTAGTAAATTTGTCCAAAGGCAACATTACAATAAAAAACATTTTTTAAAAGCTTCCAGCAGTGTTCTTTATTCCACTCCACTTTTAGAAGAACCTTTAGGATTATATCAATAATGCTTCACTCAGCTGCCAGTGTCCAAGTCAGCTTTAAGCCAAATTCATTAAAGCCACTAAAGTACATTAAGGCCTCCTCCTAAACTACTTTAAGCTTCGGCTTTTACAAGTTTATGATTTTTAAAAGAAATCATCCAGAAGTGTAACAACTGACTGCTAATAAAACCTCTGTGAACTATTAATCTCTGAGACATTATTACAGCAAGCAAAGAAATAAAAAGCCTGATTTTTTTTTCTTCTTTAAGATTTACTATTAAATCAACTTATCAGACTGTGAGAATCAAAGAGCATGATATATTTAGCAATTTGTCACTTATGCTTACTGAAGCAGAGACACATCAGATAAGAAAACACATTCAGCACAAAGGAGACATGCAAGCATGAGCCACCATTCATATCTTCATGTATCAGAGGATGCTCCGGCACCAACCAGCAGACTCGCTGATCTGAGCGAGGAACCTGCACCACTTTGGCATTACTAGTATTTCTGATGCAGCTGAGACAAAGATCAAGTGCAAACAGCCAACTCCGTTTCTGGGCCGTGGTTTCATGCTTATTTTATCTAAAAGGGAAAATTTCCATTAAAACAAATGGGCATTAAGATCCATCATGTACATGCGCCAGATGTAGCCATACAGGCTGAATTCATCTGCACTTCCTGGCAGGCTGATGCCATTTACAGACGGTAAAGAAACAATAATGCAATAGCATCCATCTACAATTAAGAGCCAGATGCATATGAATGATAGAACAAAAACAAACCATATAAAATATTAACCGAGTCCAAGCACATGAACACAATTACAGAAACATACCAAGGTAGTAAATCAATGACTCATAGCTGATCACAATTGATCATAATTGGCTCACGAAGACCACCTGTGCTTACAAATCCATCATCCAACACCAGCCTCACATCAGCGCTCAGCTGAAACCAACCTAAACAACACAGCCTGCAGTCAATCTATTCTCACCAGTAATTTCTAACTCAAAGTATAAAATTACCTACACCAAAATATTCCTCGTGAATTGAGCTTCGTTTTGATATAAATTTTGTCATCCAAATGTCTCAACAAAATGGTTTTATTAATACAAAAAGATTGATGTTCTTTCTTGGAACTCGAAACTTTCCCTATAAATGAGCAGAACTTATTCTGAGATATTTTGTTACCAAACAGATCTTCTTCACCAGCGAAGAAACTAATTTTCTAGGACATCAGACTCCGGAGTTTGTAACAGTCCACCAAATGTCTTTTCTTTTCTTAACGGGACACAATCAGGAAAAAAGTACAACTCTAAAGATCATTTTGAGCTGCGTTCTGTCACAATCTGTTAGAATTTACACCCGCGAACACAAAGAAGCTGGCTATCAAAAATCTGCATGACCATCATTCGGGTCACAGCTCAAGTTTAGATTTCAGCACTGTGATTGGTCGAACTGTGTCAACAGTTTATTTTTAGACTGACCATGCGGCGCTTGTTTATAATTTACAAAACACCAAATATGTTTTGAACCTGTTTTGGTTTTTTGCCTGTTATGAAACTTTATAAAAGACAGTGCAGTTTATGACAATGATTTATTGAATTCTGCCATAAACCGAGTCTCTTCCCAAATTTGTATTACAGAAAATCGGAGAATTGTATGAATTTTGACCAATTTTGATGATTTAACCTGGCGTTCATTAACAGCTCGACATAGGTGCCAGGGCACTAGGAGACTGAAGCAAAACATGACAATGTGGAAATTTATATCACCATTTCAGTTTTAGTTTCAGAGGTATGACACCCCGATTGGTGTTTGACTTCCTCACAAATAATAATAATAATAATAATAATAATAATAATAATAATATAAAAAAACGTATCTACTGCAGTGAAAAGGCATTTAAAAACTGAAGTGTAAATTTTCTGTACTGTCACAGTTTGCTCCACTCCCTCATTTCTCAGATTTCAGTCACGCTGAGCATCCACTCTGACACCAGTGATAAAATCAAACAGGCTTGGCAAAAAATAAAAAATACTAGTCTAACAGGCTGAACAGTCAAGGCAGGCAGCCCCTGCTACATGATAAAATCTGCACCCACAGTGCAGCTGTGGCGTGGCGTTCCTGTGTTGGCGGGTTAACCCGGTCCTTGACGGTGTGGAATGCCCCACTGGCCCTTTGTCTTTTCTTTCTGCTGACACTGTCACAGCAACTGTGTTGGGGCGTTCCCATGAGCCAATTAGCAAAGTGAGCATTCCGGTCACAGTTTAACATCCAGCGCAATGCATGTGGTTCAATCAATCAGAGAGGCTCACGCCACAGAGTTGGTCCTTTACAGAAAACTGTGTTACCATTAAATCTGTCAGAAAAGCAGCTGCTGTTTGATGGAATAAAGAATCTGAGCAGAAAAGACATCACTGCTGGAAGAACTCAGCTTCATTTATTAAAGCTAAATGAACATATAGGAGTTAAATGAGCATTTAGAATATAGAACATTAGGGTAGGAAGGGGAGTGAGTCTATCAGTGTCAGAAGGGTCAGGTTATAGAGGCCACGCTGTATGAATGAATATGACTGCACTGGATGAGTCAGCTGATGAATGAGCTGGTAAGTGCCAAACAAAATTGGCAACTAATGCCACTTAGCTGGTAGGACGTTTGTATCCTAGTAATATTATATTTAAAAGGTAGTTTTGGTTTTTATTAACCAGTCACAATGGTTAATGTGGGTCACGCTAACTTGCCAATGTTGACCAATGTTCAAGAACCAGAGCTGTGGTTGGAAAATCTGTGTGTATGTGTACGCATGATTGCTAAAAACAGGCACCCCCCTGTCAGCAGGAAAAAAGATAAAATATGAAAGCCCCCACCACAGACTGCATATGTGGAGGCAGCAGTAGGTCAGGAAGCAGATGGGTTTATCTACCATCTACGAAGTTCAATCCCTTCGAGTCCACATTTCAAAATGTCCTTGAGCAAGACGAGACCCAAATAGTTCCCAATGAATCCTTCGGTGAATGAGTAAAACCAAGCACTGTATGAATGTGTGTGAAATGGTTGAATGCAGGATGTAGTGTAGAAACATTGAGTCCTGATTAAGAGTAAAAAAAAATATACCAATATACCACCAACCTAATATTGTGTTGGTCCCCCTTTTGCTGCCAAACAGACCTGACCCATGGCATGGACTCCACTAGTCCCCAGAAGACCTGTGGTATCTGCACCAATGGATCCATGGTTTGTCCAGCAAATCCCACAGATGCTTGACTGGATTGAGCTCTGGGGAATTTGGAGGCCAAGTCAACATTTCAAACTCGTTGTTGTCCCCCCTCACTATGGTTTAATCATAGTGCGAGTGCCCCCAGTCAACCCCCGCCATTGTATTCGTCCATTTACACGAAGACAGAGGCCGGAGTGTTAAAGAAACGCTCCACTATGGTTTCCAAAAAGTATCGTTTTCACTCTGTTCTCATGTAAACAGGGCCTAACATAGTTCTCATGAGAGCACTGTAGAGCGGGTGCTAACACCTGGCTGTTTTGGAGTCAAAGTGCTGCTACAGTAAAGTCAGTGAAGAAGTGTGTGGGTCTAGCTTGAACAGTATGCATCTATGGTGTGAATTTGAACATTCTGGGTCACATCTTTCGAGTTACGGCCAATGTTAAAGTTTTTGTGGAACAGATGCCGTCGAGGCCATAGCTCGGCTGTTTCAAAGGAAAAAGTCCAGCTAAAAATGTATCCGCTAGACAGATCATTTCTGTGTTTACCTTCAGTCAGGCTCAAAATGTTTTAAATGGTTCATGTAAAAAAAATTTACAAATTTTAAAAAAAAGTAAGTTTAGTTTCATGCAAATTGTTTCCCCAAATGTCCACGGCCACAGTATCAAATCAAAAGATGCCATGACCCACAGGACCACAGCCAAATGGAAGCGAAATATTCCAGGTTGTAATAGACCACAATTACCTTTTAAAATCCTAACCCCACACGGTACTCTTGTTTGGTTGTACTTCAATGGCAAACAAAAGAGGAATTTTAGTGAAAGTTCAGCTGAAACAGTGAACATACCAAAGCTCTGCTGATAAGCTTCCTGCATTCTTGAGATAGGACTTTACCCCAGCAGCAATCAGAACCCATTCTGTACTTCCCCAATTCATAACCAGCCCTGAGCTCACGTTCCTTATCAGTATAGCAAAGAGGGTCTTAATGCCTCTGCATACCCTTCACTTACAGTATGAAGGACATTAAACTATAAGCCATGTGTTTGTCCCTCCAGCTGGCTGCATTTACCATGCATCAAGAACTCAAGTCCACAGACATCTGTTGGCACTGACTCTTCAATGCTGTTTGAATGGAAAGGAAATCTGAGCAGCTGTTAATAAAATAATTAAATTAAATGCAATTTTGAAATTACACCGGCACATACGGAAAAACAGAGCCCTCTAATCCCACAAATAAAACTAGGAATCACTTCAAAGACAGGTCTTTGTTTACGGCAGTGGGCATCTTTTTATTTTGCCCCTTTAGTGGGCTTTGAGATCCCAGTATGATAAATAATTTACTTCTTACTTAAGCACAACTGATGAACAGCGCCACAAGGTGGTGTCTCCTTCCTTTTGTTGTGTTTTGCAGAAGCAAAAACATTGCTCTTGCTCTTGAATAAGGTAGTGCTGAACTACAGTCTGCATCATGCATGTAACAATCCAATGCAATAAAGAAGCATTATTTTAAAGTGCAACAAGCAATTTTTATCAGTGTTGTTTCAATATGAGGTCAGACTGAGCTGAAACCTAAGTTCAGCTAGGATAGTCTTTTATGGAAGAGGCATTTGTAGCAGAAAACCAACGTCTGAAAGGTATAAAAGGTTTTTTGTTAGCCTGAACATAATCTAAGCGTTATTATATTGTTAGCCAATTACAATTACAATCTGATCTCAGTGCAGCCAGTATGTTACTACAGAGTTCTCTCATTTGTTTTTTAGATGCTAAAACACATACCAACCTCACACAACATAAAAAATAGCCAAATCTTGTTTCCTGAACAGCACAGTGGGATAATTCATTATTAACTGGGTCATATTCCTCATATCAAACTCTTCTGGAATAAACCACAAGATCCTTTTCATGAGGTAACCTAAATTGGGGATTGGGACTTTCCCCAGAGGCTGGGCGGAAGCTGCAGGCCATGCATAATCACCCTGGGTCACTCTGCAGCAGAGGGGAAGGGGAGCTGCAGGCCTGTAAACTTCAAAGCCTTCTGAGTGAAGACGGGGAGGGGCTGCTGAGCAACAAGCATTCCTCACAATGTTGAACTTGACCCCTGAGGTTGCACCACACACACACACCATGTGACTGCTGTCAACTGTGTGTGTGTGTGTGTGTGTGTGTGTGTGTCTCAAGTATAGTCCTCAAAGATAATAAGCACCACTGACTCCTGAACCTTGAAACTTACAATTTAAACCAATTAAATAACAGGTCTTGACTATTTGGGAAATACAGCTAACTACTGTATTGGAATAGTTTTTGTGATCAAATCAAACATCGTACAACAACACAACCCTGGCAAAGGTCTAATATGGAAGCTTTCTAGCCAAAGGCCAAAAATCACATTTGGTTCTTTGTTCAAAAAAAAAAAAATTCGGAATCAAATTACTCGTTATGCCAACATCCCATTCCCTTCTTACCGCTGGTTAATGCGTCATAACCAGGAACCCTTTCTGAAACCTCTAAACCCTCTGACGTGCACCTCCCCAGAAATCTAACCGCACGTCGGGTAGACACAGCCTACAACGACTGTGACTGGCCTGTTCAGTACCGTCAGCTCCTATCGCGCATTTCCGGCTACTTTTTTTAGTTTTTGAATTTATCAGGGAGAGCATAACAATCATCATCTCAATATAAGGACTCACTAATGTCAGTGAATTCCAGGAGTGAGATTGCTGTGCCTGAACATGAGGGATTGTGCAAAGAAGTAGAAAAACTAGAGTACGTGTCAGAGTCAAGGGCCGTGGGTCAGATAATTTTATACGGTCCGCGACATGATTTCATATAGCTATTATTAACGGCCTGCGGGTAAATAGCGCACCTACCAGTTGTACTACAAATCCCACAATGCACTGCAACAGCTGCAGTGAAAGCCAAGACCTGTTTTCTGTGTTACCAATGACACATTGATCAGTGATCAGCAGTTAAAAACATTAGTCAGTACTTTTTACAGCGACATTTAAGCTGCCTTTCCCCCCAAAAATGGCCAAATGAAAAGTGAAAAACAGGGATTTTCCCAAACAGGTGGACAGCAGAGGACCTGAGCGCTGACATCAGAGGTAAACCGTCTGTCTCTTTTCCTCACCTGCGATGTGCAGTTTTGGAGGAAATAGCTTCTGAATTTGGTGAACTAGAGGGACAAATTCACGTTTGAACCTGACAAAACGCTGAACACAGCAAAGAGCGAAGACCCAGGATTTCAGCACAGAAGTCTGAATGAGGACATTTCCTGTCAGGTCTAAGGATCGGGAGTTTTGTGTTATTCATTTGTTTGTTTGTTTTTTACTGTTAACTTTTATTTATACATAAACAACAAAGAGTTCAGAGAACAAAAGAAGGTCCTAATAAGGCCTATAAAATACAAAACAGACAAATGTTATGACTTCAGCTGAAAGTAAGCGGTAATTATTTTCAATAATTACAGCAGGCTAAACCACTCGCTGCTTGCTGTATCTGAGGTCTGATCTGAGCGCCACGCCACACAGCTGACTGTGGTTAGCGCTGAGAAAATTCAGCTTTTTGTTTTGTGCTGCTCTGGAACCAAAGCAGCTGGCAACGCTGCTTTTCCCCCTCACAACTGATTTTTACATTCAAATGTTGACAGATATTTGAGCAGTATATTCCGCTGCCTCCCTAGTGAGTCTCTCATCCCACAGAAAGACGCTGACTCTGCCATCTCACACGGCAGCGGCTGCCTTTACAGTGAGCCTTCCAGCCTATTGTTGAGCCTAAAGCCTGGGGATTTATTGTCACAGAGGCCGCTGTTTAAAATCAGCTCAAAATGCCACATTTTCACTGAATCTTTAACCTGACGATATGCACGAATGACAAAGATCCTGCTGATGGCGCTACTCAGCAGATGACTGAGCTGTCAATGTAATGCTTTCGACCCAAAATCCCAAAGATGTACTCTTATTGCAGTCATATTAAAAAGGTAAATCAGAGACAATAAATGCTAGTATCCAACAGCATCTGAAATGATTTACACACTGTATCCAAATCTACTGTTTAACTCATAGTTTTAGTGGTGTACTCAACTAATTTACTCAGTTGTATTTATACAGTAATTTTGAACAGCCAGCATCTATGGTCGGGTCTGGGGTTTTTGAGAAGTGTGTTACAGAAACAACGCTCTACTGTTTGCATGACCTCATAAAGTTCCGCGTCAATTTAATTAAGCCAATCAAATTAAGTTTCCAACATCACCAAAATCATGCACACAGACCATGACCCACTTGTTCTAAGTTATGGCAAATATTTCTCCTCATCTGAGCGCATGTACACGATCCAGGGCAGCTTCATATTTGTGCGTCTCTCCACCTCATGTCAGGCCATTACCTAACTAAGGAAGACATTTTCACTCACTGCACTTTAGTCCATTTTGTCTTTCCCTTTTCAATTCACAGACGACGGATACTGGTTACATAACTGTACTACTCCACCACCACCACGCTTCCTCTGTGATTTATTAAGGCCAAGCAATAAATGTGTTCTGTGTAGATAACATGACTCAGCTGCCTGCTCTGTAGCAAAACCTTATTCTTGTGTCCTACGCGCAGCATGCACTCTATTATATCAATGAGAAACAGGCAAATTCAGTCCATACTAAAAACATCCACATAATATTTCACAGGCCAAGATTTGAACTTGTAGCTTTCCTTTGCGGTCTCAATGTACACGCTTGCGTTGGGTGCAGCGGGGTCAGTGGCAGACATCTTTGCTTACAATGCAATCAGAAAAATGGACCAACATCAATGTTCAACAACGCTGGCAGTTTAGAAACGGTTACCAAGGCAATTGGCTGCCACATGCCAACCAGATTTCAACATACCTTCACTTCTCTACTTGTAGTTTTGTGCAGCTCAGCTCAGGAAATTGTAAAATGTACAGGAAGTTAATTACAGCCACTCAAAGCTTTCTACTGTGCCATAGCTTATCTATCAAAAACCTCAAGAGCTGATGTTTCCACAAATATGGTCAGAACTGAGCACTTTTTAAAGCTACTTTGTTCGTCTATTGCATGTTTTAGAAGTTATCCTACCTCATCAATAAACTGTGCTATCATGAAAGGAAATGCGAAAGCAGCAGAAAAACACATCGCGACATCATAACACAACTGCCACGATGTTGCTGCTTTAAGTTGCAGTCACCAGCAGGCAGTGTTTTTCCTGCCTAAAAACAGTCCCTGGTCCACATATATTTATGACAAAGAGTCTCTGTTTGTTTAGATGAAAGACATTTAGACATTTTCCTGTTATTTTTGGCCATTTAACTTCAGTAAGTTAGGCACCACTGTAAAGTATGCACTGTTTATCACAATTCTGGTTTTCCTGCAGTCAAAGGCCAAAACCTCCTTGGTGGGTTTGCATATACAGGAAAAACCTGATGGGCAATAATCTGGGATACAGACTATGGTCAGATACCAATCAAGCCAATTTTTAGCTTATTTTTCATTTAATGCTGTAAATTAATATAATTAAATGAGCTATATCAAATTTCATCTGCCAAGCTATAGTTTCGCATTGACATCTTCACATCGCCCGCTGCTCATATCAAAAGATGGATGCAGCTACCGGGTCTGAAAAGTGAAGTTAATGCTGAGATACTTTACACCTACGATCTCTTTAATGGAAACCCGTTGTAGCAACCCTGCAGGTACAGACAGATTTCCAGTTGTCCAGACGTCAGATTCCTCATTCCATCACCTCAGTGAGCACTTTCCTGATGACTTTATGGCCTCAAGTACTGGTTCTGAGTCATACTGAATAAAACATTAAGCTCATTTTACTCAAAGATTAAAAAGGAAGATTATCCTGGACGTACTCAGCAGCTAACAACTTGTCAATCACAGCTTGATAGCCAATGAGTGTGCGGTTTCACGGTCTCATCCACTCGTCATTCGTAGTTTGCGATCTCTAAGATCAATCAATGGGTGAATTTATGGAGGTAACAGCCATCTTTTATACTCTCTTTGAGTACAAACACACACGCTCATGCTCAAATCTGTCATGTGGACCTTCTATATTGATCCCTAATCATCACCAATGGTCACACTGATTTCAGCAGGTAACGAGGCCCTCTTGCTAATACAGACCATGTTCTTTCTCTTCATGCTGGAAATAGCAAATAAACTCCTCACTCCTTCTCTCAGCAGCAGAAATGCTGTTGCCTTTGGGCCACATCCAGCAGGCTGTAACCCTACTTTAACTCCTGCCCCGCTCCACAATTGTATCGGACACTCGCAGCTCTATGGCAACAGGACAATCAGGCAGCAGAGAAGATTGCTTTACTACAGCAAAGTTGCCAATTTCAGGTCAAGATTCACCCCAAGTATTACAGACGTGGATTTCTAAAGAAAGAAAATGTGTATCGTGTGCATGAGGGTACACAATAACCACACAATGCTTACAAATTTTCTATGACTCTCCATAGAAAGGTGTGGCCGCCTGGTTTAGAGTCCAATCCTTCTGTTTTGTGTTCTCAAATCAAATCAGAGTTTGGCTTTAGAGTGGTTTTGGGTGGCTGTAGCTCAGGGGGTAGAGCAGGTCACCCACTGATCGGAAGGTCGGCGGTTTCGATTCCTGGCTGCTCCAGCCTGCATGCCAATGTATCCTTGGGCAAGATACTTAACCCCGAGTTGCTCTCCGACGCAAGCGTTGGAGTATGAATGTGTGTGAATGTTAGCTAAAAGCACTTAGCTGTGCTTGTATGATTGAGTGTGAATGGGGTAAATGTAAACATGTTGTATAAGC
>VUQJ01045836.1:11211-21920 GCA_015108635.1 Andinoacara biseriatus
TAAAATATTTTTCTCCCCCCCCCCCCCCCCCCCCCCACAGGCTGATAACACCTCAATGCTAAACGTTTTATGCCTAAAAGGTGTCGCACAATCACCTCTAATAGAGGCTCTTGTTACTCTCCCACTAATTTTTGATTTTAGGATGATGAAGTCACCCAGTGAAGGTGGAGCAAGCCCATGTAAAATTTTATAAATAGAACAGGCAAACTGGATTTTTTTTTTTATTTTAAAAACTTAAAATATTATATTTCTGTAGTATAGGACAATGATGAAAAGAAAGTAGCTTTCTGTCTAACACTTTTAAAGACTTCATAAATAAAGATTCTATTGATTTTAAAATAGTACCGCTTGTCAATGACCAGTTAGTAAAACAGTATTGTATATGAGAAAAAAATCATATAGTAAAGAAACATTTTGGCTGCATCTTCTGGTAGTGATGATCTGATTTGCTTAAAATTGTGTAGGTTAAATTTAATGATCTTAGATATATTTTTAACATGATTCCTAAATGATAAAGTAGAATCTATTGTACCAAGATATTTAACTTTATATTTACAATCTGAAGCTCTTCTTCTCCCAAGAAAACATTTGAAGATGTTCTTGATTGTAGTCGTTTTGAGAATTTAATGCAAACAGTTTTCTTTGCTAAGACACTCTTTAATACAATTCATACAGTAGCTTTTGTAAGTTTTTTTTCGAAACTTCCATAAGAAAATAAAAGTGGTCCAAGTATGGACCCTTGAGGTACTCCAACTTTACAATCAAGGTAAGGAGATTTGATACCACTGATGGATACACACTGAATTCTATTTTCCAGATATGAAAGGCCTGGGTTCGATGCCACCTTGGCCTGGGCCTCTCTGTGTGGAGTTTGCATGTTCTCTCTGTGTCTACGTGGGTTTCCTCCCACATGTTCAAAGACATGGGGTTAATGTCCAAAATAAGTAAATAAATAAAATATAATGGCGGTATCATTATTGTCTAGTGTGCTGTTTACATATTTTTCAAATAAGTTAAACAATCAGGGGTTCCTGAAATACTTGTAATCTGAATAACTAAAATAGCACTTTGCCCAAACAATTAAAAAAAACATTTCAAAAAGTAAATAATAAACATGTTTGTTGTTAAGCACATACGTCTATTCATTCAAAATTTTAGTAGCAAAAGGATTTTTTTTATTGAAATTGTTTAATTTGTTGATAATTTGTTTGCGATTAATTGCGATTAATTAATTACAGACCCATGTTGTTAATCAGATGAATTTGGGCTATCACCCATGGCATTATACAGAATTAGCAGGCCTAAACAGAAACATAAAATATGCTGGTTTAATTATGAGAAATCATCTACTGCTCTCTGTCAGCTGTTTGCTGCAGTCTCACGCCACTCCATATCTTTTTAAACATAAAACAGCATGTTTGTCTCACCTTTTTAACCAGAGGTTAAAGTGTGATTTCTGTCCAGTGCTCTGAATGTAAGAGTGAAGAAATATCTGGGATGACAGGCTAGCATGAGTGGATGAAGTCCTACCCCGCTCCTTCTGATACCGCCTGGCAGTGGTTCGGTCAGGGTGTAAGACCAGCTACTTGGGTTGTGACGATGACTGTTGTCACTGTTATTGTCAGCAGATAATGAGCTGACTTTAACAACAACAACTGGCTGTATGCAAATGTTATGCCAGCTAACGACTATTTGCTGAGTGTGTCCTGATCCTGGGTCTGTTGATCCAGCATTTTTGTTTTGAGCCTTGACTCTTATTTATGTTAAGAAGTGTTTATTGTGCTTCTGCAAATTTTCTTTAAGATATTCCTTATTGGAAAGTTTTCTAGTGTTGCCTTGTTGGGGTTTTTCTTCTAAGTTTTAGTTTATTTAGATCTTCTGGCTTTCTTAGTTTAGTTACCTGAGTCTAATGCATGTTTTAGTTACAGTGAATGGTAAATGGACTAGCTCTTTTCTACTCTGTCAGAGCACTCAAAGCGCTTATACACCATGTTTACATTCACCAATTCATACAAGCACTTCCATATGTAAGTAAGCTAAGTGCTTTTTGTCTAACATTCACACGCATTCATACTCCGACACTTGCGTCGGAGAGCAACTTGGGGTTCAGTATCTTGCCCAAGGATACTTTGGCACGCAGCCTAGAGCAGCCAAGAATCGAACCCCTGACCTTCCGATCAGTGGGTGACCTGCTCCACCTCCTGTGTGGTGGCTCTACCACCACACAGTGGTGTGCAAGAGTTTGGGTATCCCTGATCATTTTCATGATCTTCTCTTATAAATCATTGGCGGTTCGGATCAGCAGTTTCAGTTAAATATATCATATAGCAGATGAACACAGTGATATTTGAGAAGTGAAATGAAGTTTATAGGATTTACATCGTGTAGCATTTGGTTGCTGAGGAACAGGTGAAAGTTGTGGGAGTATATAGTAAGTGTAGTGTAATGTGTTTTTTGTGTTGTGTAGTCATGGAAAAGGCAGATACTGCTAAAAAGACACCAAAGGCAGACTCAAATGTAAACGCTGTCTCCAGGTGTGCAACAGGGGGTGTGACACACCTGGACGTGTCAGGCCCGTGATGGCGCCCTCTGTCTGTGGTGGACAGGAACTGTTTTTTGGAGCCGCACGAATAACTTCTGTGGCATCTTATTGTGACACCTGATGGTTTTGTAATCGCTGTACAAAAAATCCCTGAGGCATTGCCTGCATTTCAGTGTAAATAGTTGTTTATAACTTGTTTTCTAAATTTGTACATTTGTATTTAAATTTATAAACTTAAACTTATATTTGTATTTTAAATTATAAAAAATAATTCATTAAACATCATTTGTGGTTTTCACAGTAAAAAAAAAAATTCTTCTCAGATTTTATGTTTTTTGTGTGATTTTAGGTCCAATGTTTTAACACAGTATGTCAAAATGTCAAACACAGCCAGTTATACCCTGATGTGATCTGACAACGTTCAAATCAGCTAAAACGTATGCCGCGGTCGGGGTTTGTTGTGTGTCACACCACTTGTTATTGTGTCGCAGCGTGAGGGAAAAACTGACCCGCTCACTGAAACACATGAGTGGCTATTAATAATCGTGGCCCAGCCCAGTAAAGTGTGGGAAACCAACCAGAACAACTAAACAAAGCTTGAATCTAAAGGCCCATCGCTGTTCTTCTGCAGGCGACAACAAAGGGACCGCGCTTTCTATCTGCAGGAGGGTGGGCATCATCACAGAGGAGGAAGAAGAGCAGGAGGGTGCAGGGGTCATCGGAGGCCTAACAGGGCGGGAGTTTGACGAGCTCCCCCCCCACCTGCAGCGTCAGGCTTGTCAGACGGCCCATTGCTTCGCCCGAGTGGAACCGGCCCACAAGAGCCGCATAGTGGAGTACCTACAGAGCCTGAATGACATCACAGCCATGGTGAGAGTAGAACCATGTGATCATAACCTACTCTCTTCTGTTTTGTCACTTAATGACAAAACAATCTTTTATTGGTGTAGACGGGTGATGGGGTGAATGACGCACCGGCACTGAAGAAGGCAGAGATTGGCATCGCGATGGGCAGTGGCACAGCAGTGGCCAAGTCTGCCTCTGAGATGATCCTGGCTGATGATAACTTCTCCACCATTGTAGCTGCCGTTGAGGAGGGCAGGGCTATCTACAACAACATGAAACAGTTCATCAGATACTTGATATCATCCAACATAGGAGAGGTGGTCTGGTCAGTAGATAAAAAGAGTGAACTGACTGAAATGCATGTAAACTAAAAGATTGGAAAAGCCAAGTGGTGTTATCATGTATGCTTTTGATGATACAAGCAAATTTTCTCTGTCCCCTCTTCTTTGTCTGTCCCACTTTCCTCCACAGTATTTTCCTAACAGCAGCACTTGGCATGCCTGAAGCACTGATCCCAGTTCAGCTGCTATGGGTCAACCTGGTCACTGACGGATTCCCAGCAACTGCTCTGGGTTTCAACCCTCCAGATCTGGACATCATGTCTCGCCCCCCTCGCTCCCCCAAAGAGCCGCTCATCTCCAGCTGGTTGTTCTGCCGCTACCTCATCATCGGATGTGAGTCACTGAATTTGCCAAACTTGGAGCGTTTCATCGTTCACAAATATTCTGCTGACACACACAGAGCAGCACGTTCCATCATTTTAATGATGTCAGTGAAAAACTGTCCAGCATAGGATTTCTGTATTATACAGACATTAGGATGTCTGTGGCTCAGGAGGTAGAGCAGGTCATCAGCTAATCAGAAGGTTGGTTGTTCGATCTCTGGGTGCTCCAAGTATCCTTTAGCAAGATATTGAACCCCAAGTCACTCTCTGCGTTCATTGGAGTGTGATTGTGTGTGAATGAGACATGCTGTATAAGAGCAGATTATTACCATTGTTTAAATACTTTAAAAATGCACCACAACATCAAGGAGTCAGTTTTCTAACTGCTGAATAATCATGTGTTTGTCGACAGGTTATGTGGGAGCAGCCACTGTAGGAGCAGCTGCCTGGTGGTTTATGGCAGCTCACGATGGACCCAAACTTACCTTCTATCAACTAGTAAACCTCTTCTTTTTAAATATTAAACCGTACTTTATTTTTAAAAAGTAAGCATGACTACAAACTTTAATCAGACAGATGTCAGCAATATTAGTTATTGAACATCACATTTAAGAGCTGTTATTACAGTGAAATAATTATTTGATCTCTGGCTGAATTTGTAAGTTTGCTCACATCCAAAGAAATGAACAATCTCTAATGTTTATGGTAGTTTCATTTTAATGCAGAGAGATGGAATATCAACCAAACATTGAGAAAAAAATGCATCAGTTTAAAGCAATAAATTGATTTGCATGTCATTGAGTGAAATAAGCTTTTGATCCCCCAGCAAAACATAGTGCTGTTTGACATCCAGCAACACTGAATTATCAGCTCTTTAACAGCAGTTCTGATGCTTTAACATGTAAAGTACTATAACAACTGAATTACATCAAAACATAAAAATTCAAACAAGATATAAGCGCCACTTTTACAGGTATAAAGCGACCGTGAAGACATCCAGCCTTGCAGCAAAGAAATGCTTTAACCCAACGGTTTCCTTTGTGTATGGCGGCCTCAACAAGCCGAGATGAATAACGAGGCGTGGCCACGACTAAAACTTACTCTTTTAAACCCATTTAACTTAAAATTACTAGTAAGCTCAACTTCATCAGCAAATTAGTAGAACGCACTTAGAATTTTTGAAGAATGTGGCTAAAATTTCAAAAGCTTTCTTTTTTTTTTTTTTTAGTGAATTGTAATTAAATGATTTAAGTAGATACAAAGTCCAGGCTAACAGTGCAGGTTTGCACACACTGAGAAGTGTTTTGGTCCTCTCTCCTTCACAGAAACTCTAAATCCTTCAAGTTTCTTGGCTGCTGCTTGGAAACACATTTTTCTACAGGACTGAGGTCTGGAGATTGGCTAGGTCACTCCATGACCTTAATGCGCTTCTTCTTTAGCCACTTCTTTGTTGCCTTAATGATATGTTTTGGGTCATTGTCATGCTTGCAGACCCATCCACAACCCATCTTCAGTGTTCTGGCTGAGCAAAGAAGGTTCTTGTCCAAGATTTTGCGGGAGAAGGCCCCCTTCCTTTGGCTTCTAAATGTGGTTGTTCTGTATCCTCTGCAGAATTACAGCCCCAATGCATCATGTTTCTACAATCTTGTCTTTTGACAGCTCTTTGGTCTTTGCCCACAGTGGTATAGAGGTCGGAGTGGAAGAAATTGATTCTGTGTGCAGGTGTGCTTTATACACGTAACAAAATCAGGAGCATTTTTGATTGGTTGATCGATTGATTGACTGATGGGAAGCTGTGTGCCACATGGGCACATAGCCAACGTGTGGGAACCAGAGTTCTGGCTGGATTGTAGAGCATCAAATTCTTAGTGGCCGTAGCTCAGGAGGTAGAGCAGGTCACCCATTGATCGGAAGGTCGGCAGTTCAATTCCTGGCTACTCCAGCCTGCATGCCAATGTATCCTTGGGCAAGATACTTAACCCTGAGTTGCTCTCCGACACAAGCGTTGGAGTATGCATGTGTGTGAATGTTAGCTTATTAAAGCACTTAGCTTAGTTACATATGGAAGTGCTTGTGTGAATGGGGTAAATGTAAACATGTTGTATAAGCACTTTGAGTGCTCAGTTAGAGTAGAAAAGTGCTATATAAGAACTAGACCATTTACCATTTAGTTCACTCAGTTACGTGCAAATCAATTTAGGGATCATTCACAAATATGAACATTTTCCAAATAGTTAGAAAATGTTTGCCACCTGAGCGTCAATGCCCAAGGCATCCACTCTCGTTCACTTGTACACCACTGCACTATTGCGTGGTCTGCAGCGATACGGTCTCCAGTCTGGCGGATCAGTTCAAAGGCCTCTTTGAATTCTCTAAAATAGGCCATCATGGATTCACAGACGGACTCTGCTGACGATATTAGACAGGAACACGCTGCGAGTGCAGCAGGTGTGGAAAGCAGCCAAAGTTGCTAAAAATAAATTCAACAATGAAAATGGAAGCACTTGCAAAAAGCCGAATAAAAAATGGAAACCGTACGGTTTCAGAAGGTATGAGCATTAATTCTATATGTTCCTGGCGTGTTTTCATCTATGCTGGCCGGTATATTTGTGCATAAGCTAGTGATTGGGGGCCAGCAAATCTGTCAGCTGTCGCTGGAGGACGAATCAAGGTCCGGGGTGGCTGGGTGGGGCGTGTCCCTCTTGGTGACGAAGTGAGGTCCCGGCGATGCCATAGCGTACGTAGGAGCTCTATGGATGAGTTCTTTATGTACACAAAACACGGCGGAGGATTTCAGGTTTCCGGCCTATCCAGAACTTTCCAAAAGTCACCGACGTCACTGCAAAAAGTGGTTAAATTCATCACTAGTTGGTTTTTTTTGAGGGGGGGGGGCTTGGGAGTCTGAAAAGTCACTAAGATGGCAACACTGGTGGCCGGAGTTGCCGATCATGTGACGGGAATGTTCTTTATGACTCAAAATGATTTGATCTCATTCGTAAGAGATGATGTTTCAGATATGCTTGACAGATTATTGGTCAACAAGTCAATAATACCAACAATCGTTTTTTAGGCAAATACAGGAAATCACTTTTTGGTACCAGACCGGCTAGTCACATGACATTTTGCGTACATGCGGTGCAGTACATATTCATGTTCAAATCACTTTATTGCACCCTATAAATTCTAATATATAGTTATTATATGTTATTCTAACATCGTTCATTAGTGCAGCAATACAATGTTTTAATATAGGAAAGAGTATATTTGATACCTTTGTAACTTCCTAACACATTAAAACACCAAAGAACCTGGTGAAATTGTCATGAAAAACAATCAACATTTTCTTTGTACATGTTGATAATTATGAATGACCCCTTATAACTTTTTTGTTCTCATTTTTTGGTTGATATTCTGACTTTCTCAATTAAAATGAAATTACCATAAAAATTAGAGGCTGTGCATTTTTTTGGAAGTGAGCAAACCTACAAATTCAGAAGATGAAATGATGTACGTGCTTGTGTGTGCATGTATACGTTAATGTTATTTTCTCCTTTTTTTTCCCGCCGCAGTCTCATTACCTGCAGTGCAGTGAAGGCCACGCTGAGTTTGCTGGTGTGCAGTGTTCAGTCTTTGAGTCTCCTTATCCCATGACCATGGCTCTGTCTGTGCTGGTCACCATAGAGATGTGCAACGCCTTGAACAGGTAAGAAACCAAATAATAAACATGCATAAACAACACATTCATACATCAGTATGAAATGTTTGTGGTGTAAAAGCACAGTTCAGAGATATTAGTGTAAATGGTTAAAAATACTTCAGTTTCTTGTACTTTCCAGTCTTTCAGAGAACCAGTCCCTGCTAAAAATGCCCCCCTGGTCAAACCCTTGGCTGGTGGGGGCCATCTGTTTGTCCATGGCACTGCACTTCCTCATTTTATATGTGGACCCCCTGCCGGTGAGAAGCATGCAGTCAAACATAGACACTCAGTTATTTTCTATGATTGGAGGTGAACAGACAGAACTGGTAACCCGAACCACCGATTGTGTCCTTAGGTGATATTTCAGATACGCCCGCTATCATGGAGTCAGTGGGTGGTGGTGTTGAAGATGTCCCTTCCTGTTATCTTGATGGATGAGGCCCTCAAGTTCCTGGCCCGCAACTATATTGAGCCAGGAAGCCACATCCAGGTTAGCATAAGTTATCTCAGCAGATTATTTCACAGTGACACATCATCTCTGGGCTAATGTTCCCCCCCTTCATTGTTGAACCCAAAAAGACTTTAGAGGAGGAAGAGGAGCTGCAGAGGGCGAGAGCCACCATAGGCTTGGTCGGTGCCGTGGTGACAAAGCTACGTCGGTCAGTAAAGGGCGTGTCCTGGTCATTCGTCCTGATCTCTGCACCGCTGGTGATCTGGATCTTCAGTCTGGACTCTGACATCACCAACATCTTCTGGGAGTAACAGGAGGACATCGGTGGGCTGCAGGCGACCAGAAGAACACGCCGAAAGAAAAGAAAAAAGCAACAAAAAAAAAAAAACGAGTATTTGGTGAGACAGGGAAAGATAAATATTTTTATGAGATAAAACGCAGACGTGAAGGACGAGGAGACAATCCGAGAAACCAACAGAAAAGAAAGTGTAAGGCAGTTTAATATGACCACTTCCTTATTAATAAAGGTGATAAATGTAGCTGCTTTGCTTTTAGTTCACATTTCCCTTAAATATCACTGCTACATACACTGTACTGACACCTACATCAGCTTTCTGATGCTTTCTGTTGCCAAATCAGACCTACAAACACAGGTGGTTTCATTAGTTATTTCTTTAATCTGAATCTTCCAAAGAGTGCTATTGATTTCTGATTGACCTGTTTAGATATGATTTATTCATTCCTGTACTTGAATATAGAGACATATTTGTGTTTGTGTAGTTTAGAGTGAGAGAGGAACATCTGTTGGTCTCTAGTGGACCAGCTGGATCTTTTTCTCCTGGTTGTTCCTCAAAGTTGAGACAATTTTTGCTTAAGTATCTGTTGTTATTTCCTTATTTTGCAGCCTTTGCTATAAGTTTCACTGACATTTCCTGGTCTCTGGACACTATAGTGCTGCTACCCTCTTCCTGCGTGTGGGCCCCTTCGCTGTAATGGCATGTTGATGATGTATCGATGGTACGATGTTTCACACTTTCATGAGGAAACGAGTGGATTAGAAACACACACAGGCTTTCCATCCACACTGTAATTCAAGTAGTAATAATATGTGCTCCATCACAGGTGATGAGGCCTGCGGGTACCTGTGGGTGCCTGCGGGTGCCCGCGGGTGCCTGTGGGTGCCCGCGGGTGCCTGTGGGTGCCCGCGGGTGCCTGCGGGTGCCTGTCACCTTTAAGCTGCACTATTGTTGCGACTTCCTCACACGAAACAAAATCAAGCTCTCGACCAGCGCGAGCAGTGTCAGCACGCATGTCAATGCACGTCACACATTTCTGTAGAAACGCATCATCTTCCTGCAGCCTGAGATTAAAGTGGGACACATTTCCCGATGGGGGGATGCAGATTTAAGAGTTTCATGTGTCAGTAAAGTCTCTTCAAACCTTTATTCTAATAGATGGACAGCTGAGTATCCTCTGCTGCCCTTTCTGTTGATTGTTGCTGGCACTGACACCATCAGTGACGAGGTGCTCGCCGGCTCTCTGCACGTCCTGAAGGCAGATTGAAGCAAGAATAAACTCTCCACAGCTGGACGAATGAGTTTGGTTAGTTAAGAAATGCTGATAATAATAATATTTGCTCCGGACTAAACAGCACTGGCTGTTTGGGTTGATTTGGTTCTGGTTGTTGGGCATTTAAAGCCCTGCTCGGTACACTAAGTGGCTTTCTTTCAGTTCTGTACTTCCTTCCTGCCCCACAGGAGCCGTCTCTGTGTCAGTGGACTGAATGACATCACGTGGAGGGTTTCAGTTTGATGAGCAAGAGCTGTAAACACAGATTTGAAAGGATACACAGTCCCACAGGACACACGGCAAATGTGACGGTGAAGGAGTGTTTGTGTTTTTGTCCAGCGATTCCACGAAGGACTTTTTTATTTAAGTTTTAATAACTGTAGTTGTGTAACACATGCAGCCCTCATGAGGAGGTTTATTACTGAGAGGGAAGAAGAGTTGAGAGCTAATAATTTGGCATGAAATTTTATGTAAAACCCAAAAAGCTGGGTGGGCTCTCGTTCTCTCTCCTTATTAACCCCAGATGAGCAGGAAAAAAAGATGGACAGTGTCACCAAAAACATGTTTTTGACCCAAACCCTGATGATTTTTTCACATAATTATATTTTCTTGTTTTTTTCCAGCTTTATTCTAATTTTATGACCTTTTTCCATTTGTTGTATTATTCGCAGTGTAACTTGTGTTTCTGTTCCTGTGCAGTCGGACAGCATGAACCTGTTTTCTTATTGTTATTTATTTATTTATTTATTTTTGCGTTCTTATTATTTCAATTTGTAGTTTTTCTCTCAATGGGCCAAAAACTGATTTAAAAGAATTGTGATTGCTTCTTTTGTTCTTTATGAAAATTTACCTGGAATACGGCAGATGAGCTTTTTTTGTATTATTTATTAATGCTTTATTTTTCTGCAGATGGTCCCGACCAATGACAGTCCAGCTCTTT
>VUQJ01045837.1:5636-16052 GCA_015108635.1 Andinoacara biseriatus
AGAAGAAGGGCCTGAAAGCTGAAGGCTCTCCCTCCCGTTCTACTCTTAAGTATCCTAGGAACCACAAGTAATCCAGCAGTCTGAGAGTGAAGTGCTCTACTGGGGTGATAAGGTTCAATGAGGTCTTTAAGATAAGATGGGGTCTGATTATTCAAAGCCTTGTATGTAAGGAGAACAATTTTAAATTCTATTCTAGATTTAACAGGGAGCCAATGAAGTGAAGCCAATATGGGAGAAATCTGCTCTCTCTTTCTAGTCCCTGTCAGTACTCTAGCTGCAGCATTTTGGATCAGTTTCAAGGAGCTTTCAGGACAGCCTGATAATAATAGTCCAGCCTAGAAGTAATAAATGCATGGATTAGCTTCTGAGAAAGGATGTTTCTAATTTTGGCAATACTGCGCAAATGCAAAAAAGCGGTGTGCATTGAAGGACATATCCTGGTCATATCCTACACACTTAATTCTGCCAAATGAAAGCAGCTTTGTAACTGCTGAAATGCAGGCACTTTGTGGCAGAGCACTGTTAAATTTGCCTTGGTGCACTTGTCGAACAACTGCTTCTAAATCAAAAACCGTAGCTCCAATCAAAATAATTTTTTAACTGTGAGCATCACAAGGACCTGCTCTAAATTTTGGTGTAATTTTTATTTTCCTGTGTTCAAATTTAGTCATGGGAGCAGTTTAAAAAAGGGTCTCTTTTTGGGTTTTGAGAAAATCATCTCTTTCAAATTACTATGGAGGCAAATGGAGGAGTAGGAGGGTACTCCCTCTGCTTGAACCCTCACAGTTTGAAACGTTTACATTTGTCAGAGTTGAGAGACACATTGTTTGAAAGTAGGGAACCGGCATTACGTTTTGATGGTAAAATGATGGCTGTAGAATGAATGTTGTGGACACAGGGGCGGTCTGGAGAGAAATTTTTCAGTTGAAAAATTTAAAGTCTCCCATTCTGAACGGTGGAAGTCTCACTCTAGCGAAGCAATACACACCCATTATAAACTCTGAAAAGGCTGAAAAATGTCCTTAAACTTAAACTGTCACTGTTCAAAAACCATAAAAGATATCAACAAACCGAGTTATACCTTAATAGCTGAAAGCGATGGCTTTGTTTTAAAGCTTGAATGGTGTCTCTAGCTGTTAGTATGCTGAAGTTATTACAGCCCAAAGTAGAATGAATTTCAGAAAGATTTGAAGAATTCCCTATTCATTTTGCATGGGGCGAAAATTTCATAAAAGGCTGAATATTTCAAAAACCATGAAAGCTATGAGCCCACTTGTCCAGAAGAAGCTGAAGTTTTTAACAACCAAAAAACGTATAATAATAAGTAAATAATAACAAAGAATACAACAACTATACTGTGAATGCTGTTAAGCAGACTCTCACGCCAATGGAAAGCCAGGCCATCTTCTCTTGCTCCATTAGAGATGACAATCTGCACACTTTTCACCAATTTTTTCCCCTTCTATCCTTGTGTCAACTCACAAGTTCTAAATAAATATTAGCATTACTTCACATCTGTTACATTGCAAATTCTTTGCTTTTTTTAGTGTCTAGAATCAAATTCTGCTCATAGCAAGACATCAGTGTATTCATCAGGACTTAAGAACACGAGTAAAAGCACCATTTAAACTCTGCAAGGCTAATAAAAAAACATAAACGTCTTCCAGCATTTCCAGATGTGTGTTTTACAGTTAAATAGAAGTTTGCACAACAGAGCTTACCCGTCTAACACAATAACATTTTCGAATCACTAGGAGTAACCATTTGGATAGTTGCAGATATTTGAAAATATGCAGAATTGTGTGTATTGGGAAAGAAGCACAAGTTCCAAAAAAACTGGATTTTCAGATAAATTGTTTTAAGAGTCACTCCATGGAAATGTCTGTCCATAGCCTTTACAGAAATGTTAAGTTTGAATAAGACTTTAAACTTACAATTTGCTGCCATGTTAAAATATAACTAAACAAAAATGTATTTATTTTTTTGTTTGTTTGTTTTTTTGGGGGGGGTTTAATCATAAAGAATGATTGTCAGCATATCAGTATCATCATCATATCATCCCATGTTTGAATGCATAGAGGATGTATGCATGAAAATGTGCCAAAACACTGTCAGCCAAGCAGCGTAAAGGAAGAAGAAGATCAAAAAGGAGCCTGCAGTAGGTTCTGGCAGGGCTGCTTCATAGCACACCTGAGCTTGACATGCTCAGGTGTGCTACATCTGAAACTGGGTGAGTTTCAACTACTAGTTACCTGAAAAAGGTAGACACCAGCAATCAGAAAACATGGCCAGCCCAGTGGCTGTCAAAGTTGTGTTTTTCATTATTTTAACATGTTTCCAGTTTGCATTTTATTATGTGTATTGTGTGTTTTTGTAAAGTATTTTTAACACTGATTTTTGTGATATAAAAACAAACCTTATTACTGTAATTCATATTATTGTGAGCAGTCTAATGAGTAAGATTAACTAACCTCTCTGGCTTATCTGGTTGGAAAATAGACTAACCATGAATGAATTGATGCAGTGGAGATACTTACAGCTAACTGGTTGATCTTAGACTGGTTGCTTGTTAACACTGATGCTGGCAAAAAGCTGAGTGGATGCTTTCAGTACCCAAACTGAAGGCATTAGCAGCCTGTCACAAAAAAAACCCTACAATCTGTCTGTGTGTGTGTGTGTGTGTGTGTGTGTGTGTGTGTGTGCACTGCCACCTAGTGGCCACATATAATCAATACACTGAACACATTTTGTCTTGTATTTTTGTCGCTACAAACATGAAGCAAAATGTAATTTTAATCACATAATTCTTTATTACATAGTTCTGTAAAATAAAACTTTGAGTCACTGGTTACATGCACTACTGTGTGATAGTGCACACAGTAATAAAGAAAAATACAGTTCTTGTTCAGATGAGGAGGAATAACTCTAGGAAGAAGTCTAAATTATATATTTTTTATTTGATACCCAGAGTAATCCTTCTTTTTTAATTACTAATTTGTATAATTACAGCTCGAATAGCTAGCCATATTCACCAATAATAATATTAAAATTGAAATAGAAGTGGCAACACAGGTGGGACACAGAGAAAAGGGACAAAACAAAGAGAAAGAAATCATTTTTTCAGGTCACAAGTAAGTAAATGCAACAATGCAACTATTATCAAAACAGTGTACAGGACAAACAGGGAAACAGTGGAACATGTTTTATTGAAATGCAGTGGATAAAGAAGAAATAGGATACAGAATGGATACATAAACCGTCAAACAAAAATAGAGAAGTGTGCAGAAAAAGAAAGAAAGAAAGAAAGAAAGAACATTGTGGTTATAGGTGTTAACATGTAACTTCACAGTACTGTGCAAAAGGCTTGAGCCACCTCTCATTTCTTTATATTTTGCTCCGAAAATAGGAAATAGGTGCATCTTGAAGAAAATCCCAAAACTCTTCTTTGGATGTTGGCTGCCTTTTGTTCCATTCTCTATAAAGATGATCCCACACTGCTTCCCATACTGCCATGTTGAGGTTTGTTTTTTGTTGTTGGTGGTGTTTTGTTTTATTAATCCAGGTATTCTTTTACTGCATTGGCAGTGTGTTTGGGATCACTGTCATGCTGAAAAATGCAGCCACGGCCAATCACATGCTTTCCAGAAGCTATTGTATGGTGCATCAAAGTCTGAAAGTTCTCTTCTGCATTCAAAATTGCATCAGATTCTCCACAATATTGGCTGAAATGTAGCGAAAAATCATAACAGAACCTTCACCATGCTCACCATGTTTTACAGACGGCTGTGGACACTCACTGCTGTACCTCTCCTGACCTACTGATGATGATTTTAACATCTTTTTAACATCTGGGTTCATCACTCGATAAGACCCGTTGTCACTGATTTTCATGTCATTTCTTGTGTAATTTACATACCTCACTTTTGTCTCTGTTTCCCTTCATTAAGAATGGCTTTTTGGTGGCCACCCTTCCAATGAGGCCATTTCTGATGAGGCTTCAGTGAACAGTAGATGGAACAAAGGGGCTAGACACATCTTTCAGATCCTGTGTCAGGTCTTTGCTGGATTTGTTTTCTATTTATAAAACATGACTTTCAGAAACTGTTGATTTGATGTAGATATTTTTTTAAGATCTGCCATTTCTTTTTTTGTTCTCCACTTGTCCATTTTGCACTTTTTTTTATCACAATACACCAGGTTTTCAACTAATAGCTCTTTCAAAATCACCTTGATGGGGGGTCTGTAAGAAGCTGCTAGTAACAAAATGCCTCAAGATACAATTCAAAATGTGTTCTTTGCTGAGTTTTCTGTTATGTTTAACTGTTATGTGTACACACTGTAAACACTGGCTCATCATTTGAATCAGGTGCATTTTTATGCTTGAATCATTAAAGTACCTTAACAAACTCAAGCAACCTAACTTAAGCAAACAAAAACAGCTGTCCTCTGAAATGGTCGGGTACACAACTGGACTGGAAATGAAAGAAAATATGGTCAAGCTCCTGCACATACAGCAGACCTGCTGAAACCTTATTCTACTGGTCGACCTCTCCGATCATAAAATTAGGGTCTTTCAGCTGTTCTGTGCTCTTATTTTAAATCCAGTGGTGACTATGTTTTTGAGGTTTTTGCTCTTTACTCTGGAACAGCCTCTCTAAGTTCAGCAGGTTGGCTGAAACAGTTTGTTTTTCTTTTCTGCCTTAAACTAATTTCACAAGTTAGATTTTCCTCAATCTTTCACCCATTATTTTTGGCTCTTGTTCACATCTAATGTGTGAATCAATGTAATGTTTGACTATGTATCTTTATGATAAGACGCTTATCTTTAATGTGTGGTTTTATCCATACTGTAAAGCACTTTGCAGTGTAATGCATTGAAAGAAACCAGACAAACGACGTATTTTGGACTTTCCTGCCATCGCTGCACCAGTGACTATAAATCCAGTGAGCGATACACCTCAATGTTGTTTGCAAACCGTCGACGAAGAAGACGAGGGCGGTCACGTGCGTCTATCCTGTGCACAGCTGATCGTGACGTCACTCACCAACATGGCGGAGTGGAACAGAGGTAATGTTGTTTTGACACGTATTCACTCCTAAATATTCAAGTGTATGCTGTTTGTGTAAGCTCACAGCTAATCTTCCAGCTGTGTGGTAAATTTGAAAACTTTAATATTAAGGATAGTTGCACTTAGATCCCCCCACAAGCCCAAGAGCTTAGCTTGCAGGCTAACTAGCTTTGAAGTACTTCTAGAT
Source organism: Andinoacara biseriatus (assembly GCA_015108635.1). Lineage (NCBI taxonomy): Eukaryota > Metazoa > Chordata > Actinopteri > Cichliformes > Cichlidae > Andinoacara > Andinoacara biseriatus. The sequence goes on from VUQJ01045837.1 coordinate 10,893, forward strand.
TAACAAAATAAGCGCTAACCTTTAAGTTTCACAACACTTCCCGTTAGAGAGACATCTGCCAGATATTATTATCATTATCTGAACTGCTGTAACAATTAATTTCCGAAATAATGGGGAAATAAGTTGCTATTATTTATAGTGCAGCAAATCATGACTGAAAAAAATCTATCGTCTAATTGAGTACACATTTCTCTACATATTATTCGGAACTGAACCGAAACTTGTATAGTTGAAATATTCATTTCATAAAGGAGGGATGTCTAGACTCTGCTATGGGCCCAGTTGGCCCATAGCAGAGTCTAAAATTGTACTGAATCTCTGAGCTGGATTTCCAACAGCGTCAAACAGGCCGGGCAGCTAATTAGAACCAAACATAAAAATGTATATATTTATATTTATTCTGCATTATCAACTCAATACATTTGACAATGCAATGCTGTGATTTTACTTCATGTCTTTATTCAGTCTGCACTTTTGAACAGAAATATAACAATTCAAGGAACATTCTGTTGTAAAAAAAATTATATATAATTTTTTCTAAACTACAAATGACCCCAAACTTTGGGTGGCAGTATGATGGTACACGCTGTCTTTGTGTTTTTTCCAGGACATGGCTCTGTGGATGATATACTTGATGCTGAAAATAAACGGCTGGCAGACAACCTGGCCTCCAAAGTCACCAGACTGAAATCTGTAAGTAACAACCAACAAGCATCAACAAACAGTCTGATTAATAAATGTGTGGGTTTCTAGTTATTGGGTTACTACTGTCAAATCAATCCAGTTGCATTTATCATGAAAGCTGTCAGTTTCTAGAAACAGAATTATTAATTATGCAAACTAGAACCAGTTTTTTAATTTAATGTAACTGATACAAGGCCCATTTCATCATTGTCATCATTGTTGTATTGACTGTTGTCCTAGTGTAGAACCAGTGCCCCGGTGTAAAATGGGATAACAACAGGCACATCTACACAGTTACACTAATGAAAACAACTTGTTTACATACAGTCGAGGCAATTATTCTGTGTTACCATATGAAGATGAAGATTACTGAGAAACTGATTCAAAATGTCTGTTATGCTTAAGTTAATGATTGATAATTGTTTTAAACTTATGACTAAAACCTCTTTGGGGATGCAAAAGATGTTTTATATATATTCACCAGACTGTGTTGATGAATCACTCAGGCCTGTTTCAGCAAACAGTTACGTTTTAAATCCCTACAACTTCCTGTTTAGTTGGACACCTGCCAATCTGCAGCTAAGCTGGTTAGATGCTAAGTGACAGAGCAATAGCCTAAAAGGATAAAGGCTAAGCATGAAGATTTTTGCTATCCTATTCTAGGTTTTCCTCTGCTGTGCGTTCCCTTTTCAGAATCTGCTCTTGCGTTCTTTCTTGTGCCTGTAATTTAACCCTGAGACAATGTAAAAATTCACTTGAAGTCACGTATGATTCCTTTTTTTTTTCTTTTTTTTTAAACAAACATTTGCAAGAGATTTGATTTTATTAGAAAGACTGAGCAAGTATGGCTTGTTTAGAAGGGTTGCTAGGAGATCAAGAGCATAGCAGCAAAATTGCATTTGAGCAAACCACAAGACCTCTGGAACAATGTCCTTTGTACAGATGAGACCAAAGTGGACACTTTTGGCCAGATAGTATCAAAACAAACACCTCATACCAGCTGTCAAGCACAGTGATGGAAGGGTTATTTGGGCTTGTTCTGTTGAATCATAGAGTATACATAGATCTTCATACACTGCTTTCCCACTTTGTTTCAGATTCTGTTAAATAAATGTAAAGTGTTAAATAATAACAGTAATATGTCATGTTTTATAAATGTTTTATTTACCTGATTTTTACGACGAGATAAGGATTAAATGATTTTTATTATGTCCACATAGATAACCTTCTCTTATCTCTGTGTCTCACAGCTGGCCTACGACATTGACAGAGAGGTAGACGATCAGAACGAGTACCTTGATGGCATGGTGAGCGTTTCTTACTTTATAAGCATAGTTAAGCTTTTATTAAAAACAGCTTATATTTTAATTTCTCCCAAATGTTTTAGATATTCGATGAATTTTACCCTATCTGCATAACACTACCTCTGAAACTGTTTAGTTAAGACCATCAAACTGTAGTTTTCACTGTCACCTGAAATTCAAACCAAGGAAAATTTAAAGTCTGAGTATAAAAATGAGCCCTGTTGTTTGTCAGAATCTGTGTAGATGGATACGTTTATCAAACAAAGTGCACGTTATATAAGTACAAAGTAATACTGTCTCAAATTTAGGCTATTTTTTTCTCTTAGGTTTATTTTCATTCTTATAGAATGATCTTCTCTCTCTCTCTTTTAGGACTCAAACTTCATGAGTGCGACAGGCCTGCTCACTGGCAGCGTGAAACGTTTCTCCACCATGGTCCGATCTGGACGAGACAACCGCCGCATCCTGTGCTACGTCTCCATGGGGCTGGTCGTGGTCTTCTTTGTTCTTTACTATCTGTTCTCCAGGATCCACCACTGACCAGAGCTGAGACTTTAAACTGTGAGGTCAAAACTGATTTAAATAATGACTTTTTTTATTCTGCACCAAAGAAAGAAAACAGGGTGGAAACAGAATTGATCTGACCAGCAGGGGTGTTGGTCAGCTCACCTGGGCAAATGGTAGTGAGCGTGGTCATATCAGGAGACTGTAAAACAAGAAAGTAATGACACGTCTGAAATTTGGAATCTTCCACTTGGCACTGACTTTATCCCATCCTGCAGCAGCAAGTCCTAATTTGGGCTGAAGAGGACAGAGCCTGGATGCAAGAGAGGTGGGAATCCCATCCACCATATCAGAGTGTAATAGGTTGATGCACCTTTCAATCGAGAGAAACTTTCCAAAAACTACGATTTATCACAGAGGGTCTGAGTTCATGACGACACAATATTATTTTCAGACCTAGAGCTTGTTTACCTTTTCCAGAATCTGCCAATGAGAACTTGGAGCTCTTCCGCCTTGTTTCAGTTAGTTGTCATGCACAAAAAACAATAAAGGAGACAAAAATGCACCACAAAATGACAACATTCACTGCAATCACTGGACAGACATTTATGATACAGGAGTTAAAAAAGACAATAAATGAATGGTTGTCCTGTGTGTTTATACGTGTCGTCATCCATCACATTAAAAAATACATGCACATTACATTAACACAAAACATCAGTTTCCTGTTCTGGCCCCTGGGATAAAACTGGCTCCCTAAGTAGTCAGTAGCTGATTTGGCCTGTATTATACTATATACTACATTCACACCTACCCAGATGAGTCACACCAGGAGGAAACTGAATGTGAGTTTGAAACTAATAAAGTCAGGAGATGTGAAACAACCTAAAACTTTTGTCAACATATTTAATCTGCAAGGCTGACATTGTATTTTTGATATTTCCTATTGTCTCATAAATAAAAGCAAGAAAGAAATGGAATAGGTTCAGAAACAGAAAAGTCAAGGTTAAAAAAGTTTTATATTTATATAATTTTCCTTTTATTTGTCTTTATTATTGCCAGGTCAAAGATCTGCGGAAGGTGAACCACTAAAACTAGTCAACCGCACCAGTACAAAAACTGGTACCATCTGCCTTTGGCTGGTCTTTGATAGCAGATGATGTCACTGTGTTTTGAAGGACTGGATTTAAGACTTTTGACTTGTTCCTGTTATGAGCATCCTTTGAATGATTTCTTTTTTCAGTGTGTTTGCACTCCAGACTGTTTTCTTCTAATAATGGGAAATGTTGGGACCTGTCTTCTCCTGTTCATGCTTTACAAGACTGTTCATATCATATTGTTTTTATTCCACATGCAGAAACTGAAACAGACATTTGGAGATTTTTAAAAGTTTTACTTTCTGCCTGTACAGCAATGACAGAAAATATTAATACATATCTAATAAATGGTTTAAATTGTAGAACATGTTCTGGATAATTGCTCTTATATTCTTTATTACAGTTCTGGTCATTATGGGTACTGCTACAGTTTCATTATACAAATTAAATTTAAAATATGCATAATTTTTCATAATCATAATCTTAAAGATTTTTGATTATCAAATGAAAATTTAAAAGCCTTCATTAGTCACATACACAATGTTTTAGGTAGTTTTTGGTTGTTTGCCCTTTGTTACCATAAAATAGCAGCAATAATAAGGTTTTATTCATCCAGATAAAACTCTCATTGATTTTTCAAAAGCGACTATCACGGAAATACAGCTGTTAAGCACTACAAACGAAAGTACACTTTTTGCAATAATTACAAGCACAGAAAAGGTACCGTTTGAAACGAGTTTCAGTGCAAACGCGTAAAGTAGTGACAATTAAACAATCAAAATAAAATGGCTACCAAAATAAGAGTAGCTCGATTAAAATTAAAACAGATATTTAGAACATGTTTGCCTATAAGATTGTGTTGCTGTGTCCTTTCGTGTCGACTCGTGTTCTTTCGGTAACTTCCGGCGTTATCTCTTTCAGACCTGATGAAAATACAAAGAACGGGAAGACTTCCTCTCTCGGTCTTGGCTAAGCAGAGTCCTTTGCGGTTACATGAATTTTGGAGAAAATTTTAAAGATTAGCTGTAAAGCGTTCCGTTTGTGGAGGTTGCTTCTCTGCTACGTGGTAGGCTCAGCTGAGGTCGGACCCTTTTTGCCCGACGTCCTTCTCGGTGACTTTCGGCTCTTGTCGTTCAAGGGAGGAATGGACGAAGCGGACTCGGCCACGAAAGCGCTCGGGCTAGATGAACCGCCCATCGGCGAGCCGCCGGTGGAGGGAGTGGGCTCGGATACCGAGTCGGAGGCCGAAGTTACCACGATGGCTGTGATGGCGGAACCGGGAAACATCGGCTTGGGAGCCGAGTCCCTACCGAACCCAGACGAGGCCGAGGCTGCTTTTGCAGGTAACACGGGCTTCAGTTAGCAGCAGGCCGCTGCTTACCGGGGTGGCGCTAAAACACAAACTGAGACAATAATGCTGGGTTAGTTAGCACCAGTCTGTAAACACTGTTTATACGAGCATTGCTTTAAACGGAGAAAACACTTATTTACCGAATGCATTATTTATTATTCATAAAGCGTAATGTTTCATACCAGGGACTTTTTAAATCCGGTGGCCCAAGTGGCGCACA
>VUQJ01045838.1:1341-12945 GCA_015108635.1 Andinoacara biseriatus
TTCACCCACCTCTCCTCAACCACAAATAATGACATTAAAGGGTCAGGGCTGTGAGAAGGGCAAAGATGTGTTTGAGTGCTTCAAACACACCCCTCAAATATTTGGTGTCACTAACCTGGCTGCCAGTGGAGATTTATTAAAAGATCAAGACATTCCAGTTCTCCTAACGCATGAGCAGGATGCTAAAAGTATTTACCAGAAAGAGAAATCCCTTATAGCCACCACATGGGGGAAAAGAACTTTAGAAACCGACAACTTCTGCATTAATTTGGAGATGGTTCAAAGGCATGCAAAAGTGGCCTGGCCCTGATATTTATGAACATATTCATTGTTCATTATTGTATTCTTGAAAATGTGTAATTTATTTAAACAGTCTTTTCTGTAATTAATAATATACTCCCCAAGTGTTTGAGCAACAACCATGTAATATATTTATGCATTTCATCATTTATTTCTCATTCATTAAAAATGTGCCACGCTGCATGGCTCAGATGACTTTGCTTGGGGGTTGTTTCCACCAACTGAGGTAAATTCCCGGTGAAATTTGTTAGTTTCAGATACTTTGAAAACATTCGGTCACCATCGATGCATTTTTGGGTGTTGCTACACTTTCAACATTGAATCTTTTACTCTCCGGCCCGTGTTTGTCTTTTCTGTTCAGTGTTATCGGACAGCACTTTGGTCAGCCCTGTTGTTGTTTTTAAAAGTGCTACATATTTATGGCTAAATATGTAAAATGTATTAAAATATTCCTCCACCTCAAAAACTCCTCCGAGTGCTAATGGAAACAGTACTCCTACATTTCGATTCCACATTAGCTTGGTTAAGCTAAGTGGAGTGACCCTGTAAATATTTGATATTTTATTTTTTTGGATTTAGCACGTCTAGAATTTAGTGTCCTTATTTAACTATTCATTTAAAGTTTTGATCTATTGGCTAACAGTGCCCTCCAGTTAAAGCTAAAATTATGCACTTTTGACACATTTAGAAGAGTGTTGTGCAAATACTTGTCAGTTTTTTACTAAAGTATCAGTTCTTTGCTCCAGGTATAAGACACACTTTAATTTGACCTTTGGAATTTAAGTGGGCTACAAGTATGAAGCACACAACTACTTTAGTGTATCTGGGAGGCATTTATTTTGAATTAACCATGTATTGATGCACCATAGTAATATTGAGTTAAGCCATTTGCAGTCATGGATTTGGGTATAAAATGTATTTTCTGATCTACAGGGTGAATGATTAGCATTTTCCTTGGAAATGAAATGAAATGAGTGAAAATACAGCCAGTGTCCAAAGAAAGACACAAGTTTGCTTTCATTTAAAAATGGAAGTCTTTTACTGCTTTCAAACATGTGATATACTGACTGCTAGGGACTAGTTATCAATAACTAACCTAATAATTGTAATGTTTCAGAGATGAGCAGAATAATCGACGTCATAAAGACAGTTTTAAACTGATGAGTGCAAAAAGTAAAAAAAAAAACCCCACAAAACACAGTTGGCATTTTTTAAAAACATGTGCACACGGTTTATTCTGGAAGTAAAATTACATTACAATCATGGCCCTGAGGACATTTTTTTTATAGATGCATGGAGTGTTCTTTTCCTTCTGTGTGTGTGTGTGTGTGTATACAATGCGTGTGTAATGCTGAACATTTTGCCTATATGAAGACGAACACAACACAGTTGCAATGCAGATCCTCTATGCCGTCAACTGGCACAGACGCACACTTTTGCTTTACTGTCATTACATTAATAGTAGCAGTTTCATGGTTTTGCATTCCTTATTCCTTATGACAATGCTAATGTGTTCAGCTTCTCACAGGCTCATTGAACTTACCTGTTCTGTGACTGCAGTCATTATGTTTGTGTTGGACTGGAATAGATGGTTACCACACACCATTTGATAGCCCCTGTACACAAATTCATTATTCTGTTAAAGCTAGAGTAACGTGCACAAACCCACTGGCTTCTTCATACCAACCAGAGAATACAGTTAAAAGAAACAAACCTTGAAACAGTTCACATTCAAATTCTCACCTCACCCTGAAAGGAAGATTTAGAGACACCATATAGAGCAACACAAAAATAAAAAGTGTTGAAATTCCATTAACCCTGACTATGTTACTATCTTCTACTCATTAAGGTGTGCTTGGCAGAAAAAGTCATAATCATTTTTAAAATGCTATTTGAGCTTATAACTATCACAAAAGCATTGCAATGATTGACAGTGAGTTCTATGATTATCATAAGTGACCAAGTTATAACTTCAGATGAGGCGATGCATTTTCAGTTGAATCCACCTCTATTATATTGGTCACTGAGGCTCAGAGCCTTGAGAAGAGTTCACAATTGTGGACACCATAGATGACAAATCAGTCAGTGAATGAGACACTCTGAATTACAAGGTTTATCCCAATGAGGAAGATGAACTGCAGATGTTGAGTATTTTCTGGATGACCTCTACCTTTATGTCTCCTTTTAGAGCTCGACAAAGTTTCCCAATTGTACACCCAATATATCCCTCCTTCATTTTCCAGCGCTCTAGCATCTGGTGCACCATTTCTGGCAGGCCATCGCGGTAGTAATCATGGTCTATGGTCTCTATTTCCACAGTGGTCAGACCCAAATGTCGTGCACAGCGCTTCCATTTGGCTCCTATGTTGTCCCTCAGGAGGTCCAGGTGCTCCTCTGTTACAGCGTGGTCCTCTAAATGAAAAAGGAGATAAATGTATTAGGGAGGTGCTAGCAGCAACAGCACAGAATATGCTGCATCCTAGGAAAAAAATGTTTGATGAGGAAGGAAGTGTAATATATTTTGTTAGAGCTCAAGGATACACACAAAGAGCCAGACTTTTTCTTTTTTCACCTCAAGTGGTCTTGAACAGGCTAACTTTAGTTTAATCTATGAAAAATGCCAATGATAACACAGTTTGACAGACAGAAAATACTATTTTTTTAACAAACAAGGTGATTCCCAAAGCGCTATTAGCTAACATGTACTAAAGGAGGTGAGAGGTACAACAGAGACTATCTATAGCTATCTGAGGCTCTGTCATGGTGTGGGGCTGCATTTCACACAGTGGTGTTGGGGAACTTGTCAAAATCGATGAAATGCTGAATGCAGAAAAGTACTGTCAGATTTGATCCACCACGCAATACCATCTGGAAAGCATTTGATTGGCACCAGCTTCATTTTTCTGCCTGACAATGAAACTAAACTCACTGTTAATGCACTAAAAGTATACCTGGACAGAAAAAAAATACACAATGAAACATGATCAGTCATGGATTGGCCTCCCCAGAGCCTGGACCTCAACATGACTGAAGCACTGTGGGATCATCTTGATAGAGAACGGAACAGAAGGCAGCCAACATCCGAAGAAGAGCTCTGAATGTCCTTAAAGAAGCCTGGAAAACTATTCTTGAAGAATACTTAAAGAAATTACAAGAAAGCTGTGTTGAAGAATAAAGGGGGTCATACCAAATATCGACTTTCAAGCTTGTTAGAATTGTACAAACTCTACTTTTGCCTAATATACCGTATTTCCATTGATGTTTGCACGCATTTCAATAAATTGCTGCACCTTTTTACCATTTTCCTGGCAAAACATAAAGAAATGAGGGGTGGCTCAAGACTTTTGCACGGCACCGTATGTTAGTTGAAAGAACATCTCCTTTCAAGCAACTGTACCACAGTATGTATTTGTTATTTGTCTGTCAGCAGGAATTACCAGGATACATGGTGAGAAACCTGAAGGTTTGAGGGTAACTAGAATGTACTCAGCTACAGCTCTAACAAGTTAAAAGTTCATAAGCAGCACTACACAGTCTGATGCATGACAGAAATGTTATGGTTTACCATATTTCTGAATGCCTTCTTCGATGGGAGAGTTAGTTGAGCTGTTAGCAGATATAGATGACGAACTAAGAGACGGCTCATAACCTCTGATGCTCATTGTGTTGTTGCTTCCAATCTGAATCCCACTGGCATTCTGAATGTACAGGGATCCTAGAAGGAAATTGAAAGAAACACACATGAACACAACTGATCAAAAAACAAAAAGACTACACAAAAAAAATGGGAATGCTCCTCAGGCATGTCGATTTAAAACTTCTCGAAACACTTATGTTTTTAAAATACCCTGATCGTGCATTGGGCAACTCTTCGAAGTGGTCAAAAGATGTCCAGAAGTGATGTCAGGTGCAGACGTATCAGACACTGGGTAAGCTGGCCAGGACTGTTGCCGGTCCAAGTGGGAGTGTGGATGTTGTTGGTTATACATTGCCAGAGAGGGTGTGCTTGAAGACATGGGCAACTGGGATGGAGTAGGTGTGAGAGAGGTTCCGTAGACACTTGCAGGGGTGTGATAAAAAAAATCCTCCTGGTTGGTGGGCTGCACCGGCTCAGCTTTTGTCCAGGAAAGGACAGAAGATTTTTCTTGCTCTGGTTGCCGTATAGAGTGATCTGAAATGCTGAAGTTGCTTCGCAGTAAAGGACTTGCGGTATGGAAGCAGTTGGCAGCATCAGACTGGTTCTCACAATTATAACTGCCGTGTTTGTGGTAGTCAAGCTCCCGATCAAGTTTCTCCTGCAACTCTGAAGGGCTGCTAACTCCCTTAGCATCTGTCTGAAGATGGTCTACGCATTGTTTATATTGCATGCCGTGCAGATCCTCAATACTGGCTTCAACTGGCACGGATCCAGTTCGGTCTGAACTTATCAAAGGAGCAGGACAATCTGCAAGTTAAAAAGAGACATTAAAACAATGAACTGCAATGAACAGTTTCAGGATTAAATGTAGCACAGATGACAAAGGAGGACATCAGATAATGTAAATGATAGTGCAGTTTATCCTGGCCACCAGGTTAACAAGCATGCTCACCTCCTGACAAACACTCAGGGTCCACTGTTAAAGATTTCATCTTCTCAACAAGATCTTCCGGGCCTTTGTATGATTTCTGCATTCATAAATAATTAAGAGATTGAGGTTTTAATAATGCTGCCATTGGGAAATACTGCTTTGTGTCTATGATTATTTTACAACATGATCATATCAAATGAAATATATATATATATTTACTTTCAGATGAATTAAATCTTCTTCCACAATGGGTTCAAGCTTTTCCACGTAGAACGGATAGAAGACGTTGTAGGTTTCTGCAAGACATTGAGTGAGAAGAAAGAAAAATGATTACATAAAACTTTTGAATGTGTTGAGACAAAAAAAAAAGAAGAAATGTGTTAGTCTCTTTATACGCGCACTGGCCACTTTATTAGATACATTTGTTCAACTGCTAATTAATCCAAATATCTAAACAACCGATCACGCAGCAGCAACACATTTGCACATGTAGACCTGATCAAGATGATCTGCTGAAGTTCAGTCTGAGCAGCAGAATGGGGAAGAAATGCAATTTAAGTCACTCTGAATGACTATTTTAGAAACTGCTGATCTACTGTTATTGTGGTGTGTAATGTTGATGCCAGAGGTCAGAGGACTGCTTCGAGATGACAGGAAGGCTGCAGTAAATCAAATAACCACTCGCTACACCGGAGGTATGAAGAAGAGCATCTCTGAATGAACAGCACATCGAACCTTGAGGCAGACAGACTACAGCAGCAGAAGACCGCACCGGGTGTCACTGCTGTCAGCTCAGAACAGGTAACTGAGGCTACAATTTGCATGTCATCAGATCTCAGTCTAATAGAGCACCTTTGGGATGTGGTGGAACGGGAGACTTGCATCTTGGATGAACAAATCTGCAGCAACTGTGTGATTTCAATACAGACCAGAATTTCTGAGTAACGCTTTCAGAAAACTGCCAAATCTATGCCATGAAGAAAAAAAGCAGTTCTGAAGGAAAAAGTTGGTCCAACAGGATACTAGCAAGGTGTATCTAATGAAGTGGCTTGTGAGTGTAGACTTAAATTACACAAACACAAAAGGTACACCTTTAAACGTTGGTCGTTCCTGTGGATTGCGATCCCAGCATCTCTTCATAAGGTGAATTATTTCGGGAGGCGTGTCTTCTGGAATAAGATTCTCTGCCGGTCGGTCACCGTTACGAACACACTGGCTGATTTGGTCTTCACTCCTGGCATCTGGGGAAAAAAAAAAAGATGTGTTCTTTAAATGGCTGTAATGATATGCTACATGTAGCTATGCTGCATCTTGTTATTGTGGCCTCACAGCTCACTTGAATATGGTTCTTCCCCTGTCAGAATGACCCAAACCACGATTGCAAAACTGTATACGTCAGACTTCTCAGTGGAAGGATTATGTATACTCTCCAGGTGCTCTGGGGCCATGTAGCTCAGTGTGCCGGCACCTCTCACCCCGCTCGACTGCCCCATATGACTCTTCCTGCGAGACTCCTCCTTGGTGAGTTTGCTCCACGTTTGGCAGGTGGCCAGACCAAGATCTGCAATCTACAAGAAATCATTTACCATGACCGTAAATCCCGGCTCTCAAAATCATATGTGTCATAACCCACAGAGTCTAATGTACCTTGATGTGAAAATCCTTGTCCACTAAAATGTTTTCTGGCTTGATATCCTTGTGTATGACATTCTTTTCTGTGAGGTATATCATTCCTTCCAAAATCTCTAAAATGATTCTTCCCTTGATGGATATCGGCACTTGGACCTGAAAACAGGGAAATTATAGCATAATAATCCTTCAAGTCATGATAAACTTACAAAACATAACTACTTAAGGCTATACACTATGGATGCAAACTACAAAAACCTGCTAACCGTCTCCAGCATGACCAGTAGGTTGCCTCTGGGGATGAGTTCCATGACAAGAGAGCAATCTCTTTCCTCCATAATCACACCCAGCAACTTGACCACTCGCTCATGGTTCAGGCTCGCCATGATCATTCCCTCCTCCAGTAGCGATCGTTTACTCTCCCTGAAAGTTTATCAAGTGTATTAAAAGAAAGCTGTAGCATGGGTATATTCTTACAGACTTAAAGAAATACATAAAGATGGACAGAACTGATATGCCAGATGGACATCAATGCTGATATTCATGCATGTGTGGGCATGCAGTAACAGACAAGTAATATATACAGTATTTAATTCTGTTTCTTTTACCATGTACAGTCGTACAAGGTATACCAGTGACACAGAAATCCATACACTATACACTCTACAACATGTGACCATTTAACCTGGTGCCTAAAAAAAAAGGAAAGTGAACAAGTATTCCTTACAATTTTGAGAGGCTAAATAATCAATAAAGACATTCAACAACAGAATACCCGAATCATTTGAAAGAAATCTGGAGCTTCAAAAAAGACGACTGAACTTTAAGTTCCAGAAACTACCATGACCTGGGTGACTGAGAATCTACAGACATCTATAGACATTTGAAAGAACTGTTAGTTACAATCCTGACATCATTCATAAAGAAACTTATCCTTGGAGTCCTCCCGAATGGTAGTAAAAGTCTCTAACACTTTCTGCTTAAAAGGTTTTTACAAAGCTGCTGAGAACAACTGTTAGTAAAGAACAAGAACTCTTAAAGAAACGACCCGCTCAGATAAGGTCGTTCTCCATGTCTAAAGTGACTGCCTGACAGGTGACTGTCCTGTGGTATTTTTGTTATTAGGAAAAGTGCTGGTGTATATCATCCAGGTCTTGCTGCAGCACAAGAGTGTGCTATTCACCTGTTCATCTTGTGTTAACAGGTGAATTACCCACAGGATATGAATGACTGTGAGCAGGTCTTAGTGACTTAGGAATCTTCTGGACCACCTAAGATTTATTAGCTACTTTAGTCTATGCTCTTAGTGCTAAATGATTTATGTATTATCCCCAATTTTAAAATTACCTTTAGAATAACTCAGCTTTTTATGACCTATTGTAGCCTTGCAATGTGATGTTGTGTGTATGGCACATTGATATCTCTTGCGAAAAAAAAAGATATATGAACAGCAGTTTTCTAAAGACAGAGCTGCAAATGCAAGGCATTGTCTGAGGAAATGCTATTCTGGATCCATCAAAAAAAAAAAGAAATGTCCTTACATCCGCATTTCAGCGGAACCAACCTTTCTCCCTGTGCATAAAGGAAGTGGTTAACGCGTCTATACCAAAGTAGTGTGTTATGAAAAAGCATACAACCTTGGTATAGACGCGTAATATAAAACATATTCTTTTACATATATGACTCTTTATTACCGTTATTCTGCTTTCTATGTGAGCTGAAAGTGTCTCACATGGCTGGGCGGAAAGCTTCACATGATTCAAGTTATCGAAGGACGAAGGGGAATACCCTGGGAAGCAGATGCAGTAACAAATAGTGACAACTTACTCGTTGCGGAGAGGTCCTGTGTACATCGTCTTTAACACCACTTGGCCAAGTGTCACATGATAGCACAGGTAAACTTCTCCAAAACCTCCGTAATCGAGCGGTTCCTTTTTGATGAGATCCGTCGACCTCATATGGAGTGAGCAGTGAGGCGCGGCGGCCATCCCTGGGAAGAATTCACAATGTAACAGCGGAACCACAAACACCACGTCTCAAATAAACCCACAACAAAGTGCACAGGACACAGATTCATGAATGAATCGGCTAATTAGCCATCCGTGACAATCAAAACACAGTGACCGACGTCCGCTAACAGCCCGCACAGGCTATCGCAAAGTTTCGGTATCTCAACTAACTTAGCTTTCATTAATTACTCGGAATAAAAAAAACAAACAACCACTATTAAACACCAGTTTCACTTCCAATATGAAACAAAACAGTTACCGAAAATGTCCTACAAAGTCCACGTAAAGCAATTTATTTAAATTTCCGGGATTTCCTCGACGACCTACTTCAAAACTAAAACGAGCAAGATAGAAAAAAAAACTACAAACAGGCCTAAAAATCGATAACAGAAACAAACCAGGCTTGATAGTAGAATCGGGTATGTATTGTCGGAGATGCCTAAAACACATTCCAAAAACAAAACAGAAATACAGCATAAAATTATAAATCTTTGTAGTCGTCTACTTTTCTTATCTGTTGCTTTTTCTCTATTTCCTGAGAATTCTGAAAAGAAAAAAACAACCCTCAGGAGAAGCTGCTGGTGTCCTACTACCGCTGTCCTATTGAAAGCGTGCAGATCTACTGCATCTCAATATTGTACAGCAGCTGCTCAGTGGCAGAAAGAAGAGCATACAGAGAGTGATCAACACGGCCCAGAAGATCATCGGCTGTCCACTGCCCAGTCTGGGGGACCTGTTCAGCTCCCGCTGCCTCAGCAGGGCAGCCAACATACTGGAAGCCTATTTCCACCCTACATATCATCTTTTCCAACAGCTGCCCTCTAGAAAACGCTTCAGGTCCATCACATCCAGGACAAACAGACTAAAAAACAGTGTTTAACCACAGCACTGTACGGGAATTGAACAGTGCAAACACACGCACATGAATCTCTTTCAAGCTACTCAGGGCTTGTGCAATGATCTGTATATGTTCTGTATATTTTTCTGTATGTCATTCATAATTCACAATGTGCAATAATCTGCTATATATATTTTATCATTTCATAACTCAACTGTCTTAAATTTAATTAATTTATTTTATTGTGTAAGTAGTGTGAGTCGTTTGTGTAAGTTTATTGTATGTTTGTGAGTTTATTGTATGTTTTTAATTTCGTTAGGCATCTTATCTTATCTTATCTTTTACACCTAGTCACATAACTTTGTCTGAAAATGAACTTTGAGTGTGACGTCGATGCCATCTAGCGGTGAAATTGTTATCGCGATCAAAACATTCGTGTGACATCCTGGGGGTGCAGGTTTTGCAAATTCTGCCTCTTCCAGTTAATATTCGGTGATGGCAACAATGATGTATTGCATTGTACCGATCCAACTGGATCTTAACAGCAGCTGTCATGTAAGAGACAAAAATAAATAAATAATAAGTTTCTCAGGAAACTCAAAAAAGAAGATGCAAGCTGTGTAATTTTGTTTTTGTTTAGGAAGAGCAGCAAGAAATCAAGTTATTATGATTAAAACAGAGCAAATTCAATGACGCACAGACCTAAAAAAAAAAGAAAGAAAAGAAAAGCAAGTTCATTGATAAAATGAACATTTATGCGAAACTAGAGCGGGAAACCACCTGAATTGTAGCCACTGACAATGTGGGCGATGTACTACATGTAGGCCTACATTTTGGGCAGCCTATCTGTGAACGCCCACACTATAAATTCCTCCTTTTGCACACTAAAGCCACATCAAAGCAGTATCATATTTACCTGGCTTATATTGTCTCTATTTAAGGACTTGTAAGTTTTTTTTTCCTGTTATTTACATTTATTGATGGTAATCTTCAGGTTATATTTAGGAAAGTCTCCAGCTTTTGATACCAGTTGAGGAGAAATGGCGCGCTCTTACCAACAATTACAAGAGAAAAACAAAGTGGTGAGTGAAATTACCCCGTTCAAGTTTAAATTCCACCTACTTGCGATTGCTTGAGGAATCACATAGATAATCGAGTTAAATGGTGCAGTATTTGGGCTGCATTCTCATTCAATTTTGACAGTTTACACATAATTGTAGGTATTTCAGTGAAATTAATTTGCTGCCTATCTCCATAGACTCAATTGACTTTATGACAGCATCATTATTTCACTCATAAAACTATTAGAAATGATAAAAACATACCTCAAGTTGTCTCTAATGGCTCGTGCCTTATCTTTTGGGAAGCCAAATTTGAGACTGATTTGATTACTATTAAAATACTTTAACCAGTGTAACAAGATGGATGGACTGATAACCAGCTCTTACCACTCCGTTTAGTAAGCGCATCACATGTCTGTCACAAATACTTTCCCATTCAAGCTCTAGCCCAGCGGTCACAAGCTGTCCCACATAGCAAAACAACACATTACCAGGAAGTTAAGCGAACTAGTGCCTGCGGTGTGAATGCACTGTCAATGTTGGGCAGTGGGTAGCAGCACTTCCTGTTGATGTCTTTATCGCTGTAATTATCAGTACAGATCTGACATGTGCCATCATTTCTCCGTAATTGCAACACTGCAGAGTCCCACTCTTGGGTTTGGTTTCTCAGCGCCTCATTCAATCATCGTACTCTATTTCTGTTCTGACTAGTTATCTGCCAGCAATTGGTTACGCGCTGCAGTATAGAGCAAAGATTGTTGTTTTTTTAAAAGCTGCACATGTGATGGGTTTAAAAGCTTTTCATTCGAGGTTGCTGTCCCAGTGGGCCTTTCTGACAAATATGTCTTCCTGTGCTGTTTGACAAGTCATTTGGATAAGGGTGGTGTCCAAAGCTGGTGGAGAGGGCACCCAAACTGCCTACTAGTCTGTGGGAAAGTGGTGGTTTTCACTGCGTTGTTATGATTTCTACTTGTCAGATAAAAGAAATAAAGCAGTCAAGTGTTCTGTGAGGTTTTTGGTTGAAGGTGATAAAACACATTCTGCACTCAGCATGTAGCTCTGTTTCCTGTTTGGTGACAAATGCATGCATAATTTGAAATATAAAAATAATGGCTACAAAGGCAAAATCAATATCAAAGTACACAAAAAGGGATGTTTAGTATAAAGGTAAATACACATAAACACAAAATATAAACATC
>VUQJ01045838.1:35796-52683 GCA_015108635.1 Andinoacara biseriatus
ACACACACACACACACACACACACACACACACACACACACACACACACACACACACACACACACACACACACACACACACACACACACACACACACACACACACACACACACACACAAAAAGAGTCAAACATTTTCTTTGTATTGTTCTGTAATGGAAAAAATTTCTGAGTACAGCAGGCAGTGGAATATCAGACGTTAATTAGATGTACACAATAAATGACAGTACACCACAAAATATGGGATGTTTGTCCTGCTCATACAAACAAATGGAGCCGAAAGAGCATATGAATTTTCCATAGTGGTGGGGAGTGCATGTGTATGTGTGGGTGTGAGAGAGTCAGTATGCCACTTCAGTTTGGACACAACACTGGAACTTTGATCTTCCCACTGTGTGCCTGCCTCCATTGCTGTGGCACAAACAAAGCTTATCTGTTCACTTCTAGAGCAACAATCTGACCCTTGCCACTCACTGACGTAGACTGACCTCCAGAATTTACAGTGTGAGCCCCCCAGTACGTTCTCTGTATTGTCAGCATTTAAAATGACCTTTTTTAAAAACACACAGTGAATTAAACTGTTTTTAGAGCACAGAGGTTTTATAAAATAGTGTGTTCAAAATGACACTGCAATGTTTGTCAAAATATTCTTTTGATGTAGAGTGTTCATTTTGTTAAGTTAAAAAAAAAAGACTCCATAGTAAGAATTTTTTTTTTTTTTTTGTTTAATCAACTATGTAAGTTAGCTTTATAAATGTGTAATAAGATTTCTTGAAAAAAAAAAAGAACTGGAATTTACAGTGAACCCTGTCTTTGCAAGATTTAGAAATGTAACATTGTAACCTATTCAGCAGCTTCATCAACAGAGTGTGATCTGTGGACTGAGTAACAGTTTCTGGAGAGAGATAGTGTCACATGTTCAGTTTTGCAAAAAAAAAATTGTAACCTCAGTGACATTAAGGCTGGAGGTAGAAATATGTCCATATGTGTGTGAGCGATGTTTTTTTTTTTGTTTTTTTTGTTTTTTTTTTGTTTGTTTCACTCTAGTTCCCAAGAAAATTAAACAAACTACAGCTGAATATCTGCGTGATAATAGGCTATTATATGTGTGACGTACTGACCACAATGAAACAACTGCAAGGAAACAACAAGTGCAAACAGCCTTTTATACCAAACTGAATCCAATGATTAATCTAATAATAGGAGCTGCTACTGTATACTGTCACCAAATGTTAAGCCATTATATAACACAGTTTCGCAAACATTTAACTACATCCACAGTTAATCCTCCATGACGCATCTCCAAGCTCCACCTTCATGCTGCACTAACTAGTCACTAAATTACCATTGTTAACAAACACATCATAATCTACATTACGAATGTGTAAAAAAACTCACACCCTCTTTACAATGAAAACTGTAACAATGGTAAACAAAATAAGTAATCATGAGACTTATAACTCGATTTACTGTTCACTTTCCTGTTGCTGATTTGTTGTTTGATTCTTGGCTGTTACCTTCTTTTCTGCTCCTTTTTTCCATTCCTATTTTTTTCCATATCTCCTTTTTAAATGTCCAAATTAGACTCAGGCATTCAAACCATATTTTTTGTGATTTCTGTTGTCAATTCTGGTTACACATTCTCCCTTAAGCTTTGAGCTTGGAGGACCAAGAAAAAAACATAATTAAAATGTGCTTTATTAGTCATATATTTTATTGACTCTTTCATAGTTTTGAAACAGGTTTACAGCCTACAATGTACTGGTTCTTTATCTTCTGTTACTGCTTCTTTAGTCTTGATAAAAGCTACAGAATGATTCATCATTAATTATTAATCATTATTTTATGTAATTAATACTGCAAGGACAAAAGAGCGGCCTTGGGTTTAACCTGGAAACATCTTTTAATCGAGTTATCAAATGCAGCAGGTGGATTATTGATGCACTAAATGTCTTGTCGTGATTATAATGATAATAATTTTCCGTGCTGTCCATTAAGATGCCAATCTTAGGCAGATATTGTTAACGTGGCATTACTGCTTTGTTTGTGGCCATGAAAGTTCACAAAATAGAAATGAACTTTGAAGCTTACGTTACCATTGTTGTAGCTTGATTCAATATCCTATTCTGGATTTTAAACCAGCTGAACCTATTTTGTTCAGTTGGTATATTCTTCATCTAAGAGTGGGACTTTTTATTTGTATCTCCAACTCTAGAGGGCCCTGTAGTCAGAAGTGGAGCCCACTCCTGTGCCTCTATAGCGTGACTGAGCAGAACACAGCTGTCAAGATGTGTGGAAAGGCCTCTCTGCTGTCCTTAGCTACAAAAACAGCTAGCAAGAGGCCCCACTCACACACACACTCACACACACACACGCAAAGAGTTGTTTCTATATTATATCTTGTGACTTCTGTCTGTCCTGATCATATAACAGGTTACTGTAAAGAGCTGTCTTTGACACAAAACATCACTGCTAATAAAAGCATAGTTTAATTGGCTAGTTTTATACATTCAAAGCTCCTTTTAACAGTTTGCCACAGCACAGAATTTAAGCAATTAAACAAACCTGCTCTACAGATGTATTGTCAGCAGCTAATTGAAAAGGGCATGAAACATGATACTAGCTGTAGCTTTTTGGATTTGCTTTATAAAATAAGCCAAACAAATCAGGGTAATAAGTAATATTCCTCAAACTGCAGATATAAATGATTATTCAGCAATAAGTAAAAAAAAAAATGAAAGCCACTGTCTGAATACGTGTATGGTCTTTACTTTTATGGAGTCACCTGTTGTCAGTAAGTAAACAGATAACTGAAGTCAAACCAGGACACAAGCCTTGTAAAAAAAAAAAATTCCACCACATCGCAACAAAGGAAATATTGTTTCCGCACCACTGCACCAAAGAGTGCAATAACGCCATAACTGCTTTCCAGTATGAAACGAATGTGCTTAAAGTTTAACCAGGGTGCTGTCCAAAAGGTCAGCTGACATTATGATAAAGTGTGAAGGGAGGGAAGGAAAAAAATTCTCATATATCACGTGTCAGTAATTTATCATTTCAGTCATTCACATATCCTGAGATACACTCCAACATTTTGATACTATCACAATGAAAAAAACATGTGATCCTCAAGGCTTTGGGTTACAACATAAAGGGGACCTGTACATGTTTTAAATATTATCCATCCACACAGAGAGGCTAACATCAGTCTTTGGACTGTGGGAGGAAGCTCGCGTACCCACGCAGACATGGGAACGCCAGCTGGCAGGTGGATTAGAACCCTCAACCTTCTTGCTTTAAGGTGATGGCACAAACCACCACACCACCAGGCTATTTAATCATGCTATTTAATCTATTATAATCATTAATATATTAATTACATTTTTATCCAAATCACTGATATATTGTTGTGTGCCATGACTACTGCATCATCTGGAGTGTGTTTCTGACCGCCTGTCAAATGTAAAACCAGTATTAACCTGTTTTAGCTGTGCTTCAAAGTAAATATCTGAGGAAGCTATCTGTCTCTCTTTGCTTTAATTCCGTTAAGCAGAGAGTCACTGAACTGATAAACAGCAAGTTTTTCAGCTTAAAAGCAGCTGAGAGGTGGAGTGTGAGTGAACTGAAACTGTGAAGATGAGGGCCAGAACAGAAAAGAGTTGATGGAGGGGCTTCAGATGAAACCATGCACAGAACCAGTCTCTGCGTGGACCTGGCAGAACATTCCTCCTGGAAAGTTGGGCATATGCGCTTTGGGCAGAGCCAGACAACACTTTGTTTATGTGCTTAATCCTACATCGCGTGCCAGACAGCAGTCACCCATGTCAACACCAAACCCCAAGCATAGAATTCCCTTCCATAGAGACATTAGTCATTACTGTTTACTATAGGCACTGCTTGTGTCATTACTTTGTTTCTTAGTCATCAGTTAGCTTATTAAGTAAGCTTTAAAATCCCTGGAAGAATAACACTGAGGAATTTCAGAGCTTTTTGTATATGTGTTCTTCACTGCTTCTCATCAGATTGCTTAGATTTGGGCCTCACCCCAACTGACAGCTCTCATTCAAGCAATGATGCTTTTGTTGTGGAAGTGTTTTTCTGTCACCGCACATGTCAAGTGTAAGACAGGGTTTAATTTTTTCTGACTGGCATGCAAACTTTATCTGAGACCACTGAAATCTGCACCTGCAGGATTTTATAGGAAAGTAATTTCACTTTTTTTACAGTCTGCACGCAAAGATAAAACTGGTAACCATGACAAACCAATTATAGCCTTGCATAAAAGGGAGTCTTTATATCTTTGAAAAAAATCATAATAAGATGTTGTTCGTAACTACAGTTAACTTAATATCTTTTAAGTTCAACAAAGCATTGTCTCCTAGCAGCTTGTGTTTAACTTTGTATGTTTTTAAAAACAGTGATAAAACATCATTTGCTGTTCAGACACAGCAGTGATTAAAGTTTCACAAGAGGTGTTATTACACAGACACTAATGCTGTACAATTACAAACATTACATTACTGTGCAGGAGGAAAAAAAAACAGCCAATCTGAAGTGCACTGTAAATGTTTTGAATGCTACTGAGCTCGCCTAAATAAACACCTATCACTGATCATTTTTTATTGTGTATGCTGCATATTTCTATGTTTTTTTAAAGGAAATTTCCAGTTTATTATAACATTTGTCTCATTTGCACGGTCTTGGTGATTGTCCATCAGTTATAAAAAGACTGTGTTCATTAAAGTCTTTTTAAAAAAAAAAGATTTTCAGTAGTTTTTCAGTAGTTTTGCACATTTTGTTATGTGCAAAACATTATTCTAATCTCAAAAGGAAAACAAATGATTACAACCACATTTAGCTACTAGGTAGTTTTTAAGTCACTGGGCAGTGGACACAATATAAAATTTAAAATAGAAATTCATATATGAAGCTGATACACAAACAATGAAATAACCAAGCATACCACCCTCCCCCAAGCAAAAAGGAAATTCCAGATTTTACTCTTTTAAGATCATTTTAAAAATGACAATGGTTATAATGCTGCATCTTATACGGTTTGGCAAAGTTGATTCCAAATGTTTTTGTTGTTGTTGTTGTTGGTATTGTTTTTTCTTTACAAAACAAATGACCATTCTTCTAGAGTTTGTGAGCTCAGACACTGTTGTTGGATGAGAAGGCCTGGTTCACTGTCTCCGCTCTAATTCATCCCAAAGGTGTTCTATCAGGCTGCGGTAAGGACTTTGTACAGGCCAGCCAAGTTCTTCCACACCAAACTCGCTCATCCATGTCTTTATGGACCTTGCTTTGTGCACTGGTCATGTTGGAACAGGAAGGGGCCATCCTCACACTGTTCCCACAAAGTTGGGAGCATGAAATTGTCCAAAATGTCTTGGTATGCTGAAGCATTAAGAGTTCCTTTCACTGGAACTAAGAGCCCAGCCCAACTCCTGAAAAACAACCCCACACCATAATCCCCCCTCCACAGTTCCATGAAGCTCTCTACACACTGTTCTTGGGTTATTCTGAAGGCCACATGAAGCTTTGAATTTTGCAGCAACAGATTCTGCAGAAAATTGGCAACTTCTCTGCACTTTGTGCCTCTGCATCCACTGACCCCGCTTTAGCATTTTACCTGGCCTACATATACATATAATACCGCCAACAGTTGACTGTGGAATATTTAGTAGTGAGGAAATTTCACGACTGAACTTGTTGCACAGGTGGCATCCTATCACAGTACCATGCTAGAATTCACTGAGCTCCTGAGAGCGACTCATTCTTTCACAAATGTTTTTTTTTTATACACCTGTGGCCATGGAAGTGATTGGAGCACCTGAATGCAATGATTTGGATGGGTGAATGAATGCTTTTGACAAAATAGTGCATATAGTCAGACATGTTCCAATCCTTATTTGACTTAAATGTAAAGATAGACTGTGTAACAAGCTTCTTTTAGGAATTCAATACTCTTTCTGAGCCATTAACCTTTAATTTTAGATCATCTGTTCAGAGAAAAGTTGTGTAAAGCATTTTGATTTGTGGAGGTGCAATTTTATGAATTATTTTAAAAAATAGAATGAATACCTGACAAATGTGGAAAAATAATAAACAGCTAGCATTTATTAAATGTCACAATGGTGATGTGTTTGTGATTTATTTTTAAAGTTTGTTTATAAAGTGATCTCATTGGTTTGATGTTTCTCTCTCAGATGTGAGATCTTCAAACATGACTCACGTGCTACAGGTAAGTCTGATGGGGCTGTAAACATGAATCAGTCCGACAGCCAGTTTATTTAAAAAGCAAGTGCACACATCACAGCAGCTGAAAACAACCTGTAGTGTATGCCAAGAGACTGTTGTCCTGTGACCAGCATATGGTACCCCTGGGACAACAACTTCCTCAGCCAATCAATAGTTGTGATGTTATCACGGAAAGACCCTTAGTTTACCCTTAAAACAAAGATAAAACCAGCAATGCAAAGAGGTGAACTTAAGTTTAATTTTTCATGGACACATGAAAAAGCATCTTGTTTGTCTTAAATATATTTAATGAAGCCATGCAAAATTATAGGCCCTTGAAGTATATATAGGTCTGGGTGTAAATTAGTCACTTTTTATGATGGTGGCCTTAATTTCACTCCAAGTGTCAAAATCTAAGCCAGCGTCTTGTTTTTGTTTAGAATGTTTTTTTAAAACATTGCTCTGTTCTTTCCTTCATGCAGTGTATTTCAAAACATCAGCCTTCCTGGTTATACTGTATCAGAATGGTTGGCTTGCAATGGGAAGCCACCGAAAGATGTTTTCCTACAGTTATCCTATCTGTCACGATGACTCATATGGTGCTCTTGTTTTTTTGTTTTTTTTAATGTACATCATCAGCTTCTACCCTCAGGGAGTGCTTGCTGAGTTTTAAACTGTGATTGAGACACTGCCCAAGTCATGCCCCATCTCTCACTCCAGTCACGCCCCCACCCAAAAACCAAAACACAGAGAGGTGACCCCTTTGGCCCTGAAGTAAGCACTGCTCATTAGTAACCATTCATTCTCTAGACCTGTCAGGAGTATAGGTTAGAAAATGTAAGTATACAGAAAATATTCAATCATCACATGAGCTATGAAGCAACATACATACTTCACATACTTACAAAACCACTTAAATCACATTTTGAAAATGCTGGAGGATGATTTAAAGAAAGAAGTGCATTTTTTCACACTCAGTTTACATTTGTGGTTTGAGGAATTTCAAGTATTCCGAGTATTGCTTTTTAGCTCCTTTGTAATCCGATCTCAAAGTTGTTTAAGAGACGAGAATTTTTGCGCTGTTGAGAATATTTCACCGCTTTAGTTCTATTTCTACTCACCATGTTCAGGTTGCCAAATGATCTAAACTGTGTTCCTGAAAAAACAAAGGTGTGCCTGACCACAAAAGCAAACAAAATGCCAGTCTCTCTCTCTCTCTCTCTCTCTCTCTCTCTCTTTACCACTTACAATGGCATTGTGTTTTGGCCTTTTCCCCAGCTATTTTTTTGTACCCTTTTACTTCATCATTTGTTTCTTTGTTGGTAGTGGCTTTTTGATGCTAAATGAGGATCAGATTTCAAAGTTTGTTTTGATCTCCCTCCATAACAGGCAGTCTGGGAATGACAAGAGGTCAATGGACAGGAAATGCTTTCATCGTGCTTGCCTCTTTGACTCTGGGCCTGTATTGTGTTTATTGGCTTCACACCTTCTGATAGAGTTCCCAGATCATCATAAGGTACTGACTGCAGTATCGCTGTGTATTTATAAACCACAAGTGCACACAGGTTTGAGAGATTCACACACAAAATAAAAATTAAATTGGGATATTGACTAAAGGTTTTTGATAGATGCACTGAGTATCTTTTCAAAGGATGAACATGCACATTTTGAATTTTTGCTTTTTAACAAATGCATTAACAGATTTAAGGCAAACAACAAAGACATGGCCCCACACAAGCTATTTGTCTTCCTCCTGTTTGGATGCTCCAACCCTCAGGGGTCTGTCTCTTACCTCTGACCCATAAGTCTGGGCCAAAGGTGAGAGACAGACTCCAGACCCCCAAAGGACAGGAGTCGCTGTCTGTTAGTAAAACTAAAATAGAATTGACAGTTCACCCAAGTTCTTATTTGACCTCATCACATCCCACCTTCCCTCCTCAAACCTAACAAACACTGGGTGTAGCAAAGAAAACATCCTTTCACGAGCTGCTCCACTTCCAGTTTCCTGGGAAAGATGTACACAGTCTCATGCAGAGTGTCTCAGAACTTGAACTTCCCAGTTTAGCAGCAACAGCTGGTGAGTCATTGTAATAGCATTTGATACTCACTGGAGGTTAAACACTGACAGTAAGTTTGATCTGCAAATGTTTACGCGACTTTGATTATTCCCCTGATGTCTTCTGGAGACCTGATCACATCACGAACCTGTGCAGCAAAAAATATATATATATATTCAAAATGCTTCCTTGTAAAATAGGTGATGCTAAAAACTTGATGAAATGTATTTGGAGGACTAGTTGGTAAGTTCCTGTAGCTGGTGAGCTAATACTTCACACTGCCAGTACTGACTTTCAAAACCAAGGTAAGCCCACATTAAAGCATACCTTACTTTATCCCCTTTTTTGATTCTAATGGGGACCGCAAGTTACTAAATAAGCATCTTCCTACACTCAATAAGACTTGAAACTTGCAACTGTGACACTGAACTCATTAGAAAAATGTTTACAGAGGTCATGGATCAAATGAGGCACAAGCTCATTGTCCCATAAATTGCTATACAACTGGATTCCTTCTTGCAACCTGAGCAATTGCCCTCTGTTGGCCATAAGAAAGAATGCAATTTCAGACCTGGAAAGAGCTGCCATCTTCAATGTATTATTTGTGTTAAATGGTGTGCAGAGGACTTTGAGGTATGTTTTGTATCACATCACCATAATGTATATTTGCATTTAAATGCATTAAAAAGACACACGATTGCCATCTAATATACATGTAATATCTGATATAATAGTCAGACAATCCTGTTTTTTTTGGACTAGATCTTAAATCTTTGCCTCCTGTCCACCCACGTCCCTAAATAGCCTTAACTTAAAGGAGGTTGATATATGTTAGTGTGTAGTGCTTTTAATAATATTTTGTAATTTAAATATGTGATTGGTACCTATCAACAGTGTTGATTCTCTGGATCTATCACAGCAGCAATGGCTCTTACAACATCACAGACAGACTTTGATTTTTCTATTTACACTTGTTGGATTGCAGCTTACAAGATAGACTCAGATGACTCTGGTTTGAGCCTTGCCCGCATGAATCATGCACAGACTTGGCTTGTTTTCAACCACTCACATTCACCCGTCATAATCAGGAATGTTTATATAGACAACTGATTTGTGTTGCTTTATCTTGATCATTTAGATGAGAATGAATCATAAAAGGGGGTGGAGCAGAGTCTCTCACGCACCTTGACTGACACTGATTGATGGGGTGATGGTGCAATTTTTTTTCCTTGAAGGATTTATGAAAGCCACGCTGGGCCAGATGACCTGTCCTTGTCAGCTAACAAGTCAGCACAGCCAACCAACCAAGCAAATGAACAAACAAACAAACAAAAGATGTTGTTCCAGGACTTACTGTAGAGAATTCAGCTTTTACACGAACACTAAGAAAAACTGTGTGTGTGGTATTAATCGTCCTGATCTCTAAACCTTAGAAAACTATGGCAGACCAAAGATCACGTTTCACCACAGTTTACATTCTCCTCATTGTCGACATACCACACACCAAAACACATACTTCACTTACTTTGCAAGTGAAAAGTAGAAGTAGGTAATTCTAAGAGAATTAATGTTTTCTTCTTCTATTATTATTGTTATTAATATTATTATTTAATTTTGACTTTGTATCAGTCAGATTGACATAAGTTGACAAACCAACATTAAGCAAAAATATTGCAACGCCCAATTTTTTTTGTCAGATTTGTTTTTTTAATCCTCCATCAAAATCTTTTCTTTTCTCTCTCTTTTTAAAAACAAATAATATAGCAGACACAAAACTTATTTCCAATCAGCACCCCTCAGACTGGGTGGGAATCGGGAAGTTCCACTGAAAACTTTTGAAAAATGTTTCTGTCTTCTTTTCGTCTGTCAGATCTCATTACGCATGGTAAAGCGGGTGAGACATCTGGACCAGCGGCATTCTTTTAAATGTCATCTACAATGACATAAGATGCCTGACTGTCAATTATGACTTGCAAAAGATTACGAGGAATATAAAGAAGTTCCACTCTAAAAACATACACTTCTTCTAGAAGATTATATATTAGAGGGGTTTTTTTTGTCAATGTATTACATCATTTACTGTGTCAAACTGAAAAACAGTTTTAAAATGACTCCTCAGGTGGCACATATATCAAAATTAGAAACAACTCTTCTCTCCTTTTCCCTTCCTGTCGCTCTCATATTCGTTTCTGAGTTATAACACTCAGGAAACTTCAGCGTGTAGCTCCTGATTTTATAACTTCTACCAAATTTGTCCAAGAAATGAAGAAATGCACCTTGAAAACTTGACTGGTCCAAAAACAATAAAATTAATATTAATAATTTAGCAGCTCCAGTTTGAGGATCCTGGCATTGTGAATGCTCCCTCACAGTCTGACTCTTTTGGCCTGCTGAGATACTTAAATACAGCCACGATTATTCTTATTAGTATTGCAGATATGCCAAGGAAGATGTTTACTGACAATACTGCTGCTTGTTTGACCCACTGATTACTACAAGGACAGAACACTGCACTCATTTTTCTTGCATCGTGCCTACAAACCAGTGTGGTAATTCAGTCAGGCAGTATACAGTGCACAATAAAATGAAGCCTTTAAACAAGTTCTATAAAAAAAAGAGAGAGAGATCTTTGTTTTTACATCTTCCTGCATTCTTGGGTGCTCATGCTTTTCCTGCTGTTCTATTATTTTTGTCGCTTCTGCTCTCCCACGCCATCCAGCTTTCCTCAACTTCAGTCTATTGTCATTTCTCTGATCCAAAACTCTTCTTGCCTGCCTTTTCCTAGAAAATCGCTGGTTCCCATTCTTTAAAATACTCTGTTATTCTGCCTTCCGGATGGCCATTCATGTAGCAGCACCCTCCCCACCCCCACCTCATTCTGGATGTTCAAAGAGCGCCGAGCCTCCGTATGCTACATTCACCACCACCACAAACATCTTATTCTTTCCTACTTGCTGATCACCAAAATGCTTTTATTACTTAATTCTGTACATATACATTTATTTATATCTGTCTTTATTGAAACAAGGTAGCCTCGTTTAACGACCATAAAACAACAAAACAAAACAAAAATGGTGATTAAAGCTAAAACATTACATCATGTGTTATTGACATAACAGATTAGTTCACCTAGTAAGTATGAAACAGTGTGTCCTTATAAAATACATATATGGCCTGCTAAAACCCTAAAAGAGTTTTTTACAGCAGCATACGGATTGGTTGAAAACACCTCCACACCCACAGATTGTTGTTTCAAATGCACCAGCTTTAAGTGTGGCTGATTCAGTCATTCTTAACAGCCTGTGTCTGTTTAACCTTTGAGTCTAGAAATCAAAATCATAAAATGTTGTACACTGTCGCAGATGTATGTCATTTTGGAAAAGTTTACCAGTGATCCAATCATCAGAGAAACGTATTTTTTAATAATCACTCAAGGAAAATATGTTTGATGTTGCCATCCAAAGTGTATCTCAAACACTGGCCCCCGTTGTATCCCGTGAACGATTCATGTGGTAGCCCATTTGACCAACACTGCCATGCTGCAAACACTGAGTGTGGCTTTGCTTTTTCAGTCTGCGATCTCAGATTTTGAGCTGCAATAAGGAGAACTCCGGCTTGATGCAGCTGTGCGGTGGGGCCAGCGGATGTGTGTGGACTGCAGAAGAAATTTTAAATCTCCGTCGAGGGATCGGAGGTTAATTCACCTTCAGGATTGTGTTTGTATCTAAAATGTCATAAAAGATTCATAACTGCTGTCAGCGTGTGTGCAGTAACCCATGTAGAGACCGTACGATGGTGATGGCAGTGCGCGCCCACACACATGCAGTTCATCAAACATGTTGTAAACATTCCCCCTTTCACACACGTTATGAGCAAACTCGCTCGAGAGAACAGATCCAGAGCAGGTCTGGAAGCGTGTTGCTTGGATACAAATATCATTAAACTTAACTGTCAGACTGCATTTGGCTCTGCTTAGTGTGTCACCATCCATAAGGACTTGGCTGCCCTCCACTTCAGGTTTTCTCCGATTCTTCTTCGAAACGCACACATGCATTCTAGCCTGTTACAAGCACCGCTCACAAAGAAATAGACACAAGCACATGCACAGACAAATACTCACACACGTACAAAGACCACCTGGGAGATCTGTTTATGTATCTGGGCAGAGACTGCACAAGAAACAGATGTCACTTTTATTTCACTTTATCCACAAAAGTTCCAAATAGCCTTTTATTTACATCCAAAATATAGTTTTATCTTTAGGGAACGTGGGCAACAAAGTTGTGCTGTGATCACTGACAAAATCCTGTTGTTATAAACAAACTTAAAAACAAGGGAATGAGGCAGAGCTTGAGGTATAAAGTATATAATTTTTACATCTACCCCTCTTGTGAAAACCAGCCAATTCAATTTGAAAAGAAAACCCTGGTAACAAAAGCAACAAATATAAAATATGGCACCCAAACACTAAAAATAAACACTGTAATAAAGATTATTATCAACCTGGATTGATTTTGCATTAAATCTTTTTGACAGTATGGCATTTGCCCTCTGACTGACTCCTATCTGAGTGGGTGTAAAAAAGGTGTGTGCTGGTAGATCTGCGTTGGTTTCGTGCAAAGCTAACATTTTAAAGACACTCACCTAAAGGGAGTTCCTCCTCGTATTGGCACGCAGGTCTCTTTGTTTTCTGTGCTGCCAGCACTTTTTTTCACCTGTCTTCTTTTCTCTCATTTGTACATAACCCAAACAGGTCCTGTTGGCGTAGTAACTTTGATATTATCGAAGCATACTATTTGAAGGGGATCCCAACACAGAGATTTTTTTATTATTTTTTTTTTTTTGGCTTGTTTCCTGCCTGCATGAATGAGGCTTGGTAGGCCGGAAGGCAGCCAAAACAAGCTCAGTACAGTTGGGGCAGGTGAAGCTGTTCTAACAGCTTTTAAAATATTTTTAACAAGTTGCTGTAAATAGTAATTTCACTTGTTTATAGACACAAAGTGTCCGAAACCTTTGTTTAGTGCATATTAGATAAGTGGTGGTTAAGGTGATACTGTAAATGTTGTGAAGGCTTTATGAACTTTGAAAAGTCTGGATATTAAAATATCAAAATTAAAGTTCTTTGCTATTACAAAGAAATTTTCCTTATTCATTCTCCCTAAATTCTCCTGGGAGTTTGTGTGTGTGTGTGTGTGTGTGTGTGTGTGTGTGTGTGTGTGTGTGGCACATTTATGTATGCGTGTGTAAAACTTAAAAAGCAAAGACTTCAAATGGAGAATGATTAAGCCGTTGATAGTATGGTGACTCCCATCAAGATCCCACATGTGGATTTACGAAAGATGCCTTAAATGTTTAGGCACAGGGCAGCAGACCGTGGCCTCACGCAACTGTTGTCCCTGCAGATAAACGCTCTAGATTTCTGGTCAGTCGTCATACTGGTACAGTATATTGACTTGTTTGTAACAAGAAAAAGAAAGAAACAAAGAAAGACAAAAGCACACCCACTAACCAGCATAGAGATATGTTCAGTTCCTATTTGACCCAGCATTCCTTCTATGCAGAGATAAGGTACTCTGGTAATGATTGTAGACTGCTACAGTTTTGCACTACCCAAATTACTTTCTTTAGCAAATTACCTTTGGATGATTAGTATATTATTTCAAATTACATCTCTCGTATTTCATTTTGATACTGGCTTAAGGCAGTTTTTGGTATTGCAGTTTGCCAGGAAACTCCGTAGTCATCCCTTAACGCAAAATTAGCATGATATGATCAGTGATTCTCACAGAAATATCCTCACTATTCAAGGTGAAATGTGCAGATCATGTAAAACTGAACTAAAAACGTCACAGAATTAAGACGTTGCAGAGAAGGGGAATTGTTACAATATTAAAAAAATGAATGAATGTGACATACTTTATACAAGTTGCAATGAAAAATTCTTTGCAACCTAAAGTTTGGTGCAGCTTTGAGTTAGTTTCAAATACAGTAACTGCAGACATGGCAGGAGCATGCACACAGAGAGGAAACAAACAGATAAGCCAAAAAGTTCTTGTTTCAAATAATACAGGGAGCCGACTAATATCAACACAATTACATTTAATTTGACAAAGCATATTTATAAATGTAGTATCAGCTTGTTACCTTGACGCTTTGATTTAATGATTTAATTACGCTTTCTTACTGCCTGGCTTTGATCGTTGTGGTTGCCGATGGCATAGCTTCCTTGTTGAGTTTTTGTGTTTCATGTGATTGAATTTGACTGAATTTACTGGTTGCTATGGTACCAGAACTACAGGCACAGGATGAAAATGACAGAAAATGAGCGCTTGTTTACAGGTTTAAATTGTTTCTCTTTAGTGATGCGATGTTCCAAAGCTTTAGGCACAAAAACAGATGGTAATCAAAAGCTACACGCAGTTGAGGGTCACACTCTCACAGAGTGAGAGTAAGATGACGAGTCCCTGTGTAGCAGCAACACAACACATGCCCAGAGTGATTTTAAATAAAGCATTGTAGTCAGAACTTATCTGTTAATTACAAAACTAATTTTTACTGTTATGTATCCTTGCTCTTTTTTATGGTGTAAATGTAACACTAATCAGATTGGTAGCTGTTTTAAGTGAGAAAAAAACATGCAGAGCAGCATGAACAAAAGCTATCTCTCATATATATTAACAGCATGTCGTGGGTACTAAAATATTAGGCAGAATAAATGACGAACTGCAAAACTGTGAATCTTAAATGATTAAACCCGGCCTTTAATCATATCATTGCACATTTTTCATTTAAAGTTTCTCTCTTGGATGCTGTGTTTATAAACCGTGAGATCCGGAGAGCTGATAAATGTTCAACAGTTGCTGGATCAATGTGTGGAAAGCATTTACCGCACATTTAACTTTCATTGTGCAAGGTGTAAACTGTAAACTATAGTGTGGACATTGGCGCAAAAAGAGTTTATTGTAAAGTATGATATAAAATCATTTAGAAATACACATTAAAACACCTTCAAAGCTGCACAACATTCCCACTGGCAGTTTTCAGTGGTAATAAAACCGGGAAACAGTCCCTGCCAGAACTGTACATGAAACTTATGTATGCCAAATTGATTTTATGCTGTAGAAATGAAAAGATGAGCCACCCTTTGTAACTCTGCCATGCAAACGTAGAATTCAGTGTTTACATGGCATCTCTCTCTAGTGTGGAGCGTTATGGTGGTAACAGTTTTGAAGTCTTGCTGTTTGTCAGCAACAGCTTACAAAACTACTTATACACTACGTCTCAACATAGACCTCACTACCCAGAACCCTGGAGAGACTAAAAAAAAGATTGACCCCTTTTCTCAACATTTTTACAATCATGGCTTAAGCTGTCATGACATAATAATCCCAATCAGTGTGGAAAATTTTCCCTGTTTGCAAGGTAAACTCCATCTCTGCTGCGTCTTTGGAAAATGTTTACCTCATTCACCCTTTTTTTAACATGAAAACATGACATGCTTACACAGAGGGCTTCCAGAAACTACATATCCTTTGATTTCACATGAAGATCCTGCATCTGATGTACACTGTATTGCCAAAGTATTCACCCATCCAAATCACTGAATTCAGGTGTTCTAATCATTTGCATGGCCTCGGGTGTATAAACCAAGCACCTAGGCATGCAGACTGCTTCTACAAACATTTGTGAAAGAATGGGTCGCTCTCGGGAGCTCAGTTAATTCCAGCATGGTATCGTGACAGGATGCCACCCGTGCAACAAGTCCAGTCATGAAATGTCCTCGCTACTAAATATTCCACAGTGAACTATTAGTCTTGTTATAACAAAGTGGAAGTGACAATACAATGACAGTAACTCAATCATGAAGTGGTAGACCAGGTAAAATAAGGGTCAGCAGATGGTGAGGCTCATAGTGTACAGGGGTCGCATGCATTGTGCAAAGTGTAAAGTGGGGGGGGCTTAGTTCAGGGAAAGGAAATCTTAATGCTTCAGCATACTAAGACATTTTGGACAATTTCATGCCCCCAACTTTGTGGGAACAGTTTGGGGATGGCCCCTTCCTGTTCCAACATGACTATGCACCAGTGCACAAAGCAAGATCCATAAAGTGTCATGCAACGGCTGTGGGCAGGCAGGAATGAGGACCTCAATGCAGGACACCAGACACTGGGACGGGAACTTAAATAATAGCTTTATTGCTTGAAAAATGGAACTGAGACAAACTCGGGAGACGGGCACAGGAGCACACAGCAGGAGGAAAAATAATGAAGACGACGCGACAAGGGCTAAATACAGACTGGGCACTTAAATACACACAGAGGAATCAGGGAACAGGCAACAGGTGGGGGGCAAGGCTGAACATAATTAACCAGACGAGACAAGGGGAAGCAAAACTAAATACAAGGCACAAGGAACACGAGATCGTCAAAGTAAAACAGGAAGAGACAAAACAGAACGCATAGGCAAACTTAACAGAAACCAAAACCAACCCTCAACAGAACTCTAAACACACAGGGAACACAGATCACAAAACATGAGGGAAACAGGAAACAAACACCAAAAACTAAACAAAAGACTATGATAACTGGGCCAC